>JAJSEA010000445.1:0-17070 GCA_026724345.1 Candida sp. AC06 | reverse complement strand
ATTTTAAATTGGGCTTGATTGTCGGGCGCTTTAATTTTATTCTCACTCGTTTTCCCTGGTGGAGCAGGGAAAAAAAAAAGACAGCGTGAGATTGTAGATATGCACGACTCAATTTATCAAAGGTCCGTAATGTGTACTGGAAAACGGGGAAGGGGTGGGAAAGAAGGACATAGGGGAGAGAGCGTGTAGTGTATAATGGGGTAGGTGTTTGTAATCCAGATACCAGAGACAATACCCTTTCTCATTTCTGACACACTGAAACCCGTCACAGAAGAAAAAGGGTTTTTCTAACAACACCTCTGTACCGAAACGCAAACCTCAATCCATCGCAACACAGAAAAAAAATGTAAGAAAAACGAAAAATTTCTATACATTTAAACTATCAAGGGAAGCAGAAGCAGCAACCAGCCAAACGACCGACACACAGCATGAGTAATTCCTTAGAAGTATGTGTTTGTTTATTCTTGTTGACTTGGATATAACAGGATCACTAACATTTTCTTCTCTAGGAACGTCTAAAAACTCATTCATCTGCATTTGACGGGTTATTATCGTTAATCCCAGCCAAATATTACTACGATGATGCCACACAGGATCAATGGCAGCAAAAGAAAAAGAGCAAGCAGGAGCTCAAGAGCAATAAACGAGCTAAATTGAACCCGGAAAGCAAACAGAATGCCGATGAGTATTTGAATTCTCATGCTAGTGCCAAAGACGTCATGGATAATAAAGCCAAGAATGCTCATCTGGTGAAGTTGCCTAAGAAGCTCCCAAAACCAATCACTGAAGAAAGTGATGATGATGATGATGAAGATGTTGAAATTCCCGACATGGATGTGAGTGGTGATGAAGAGGTGGAAGAAGAAGTGGAAGATGTTAAAAAGAATGGAGACGATGACGATGAGCTTATGAATGACGAAGCCGGATTAATATTCGATGACGATGGTAACGAGGTGGAAGTAGCAGGAACATTTAAGAAACAGGAGATCATTGATAAAAAAAACAAAAAGAAGGAGTTGTCGGAAGATGAAAAACTCAAGAAACAAGAGAACTTGAAGAAGTTACGTGAAAAGTTGGAGTCCAAGATCAATAACTTGCGAGAAAAGAGAAGAGCCATAGGCACGAAAGCCGCTGGTGCTCCTAAATCTCGCGATCAGATATTAGCTGAACGCCAAAGAAAGGAAGAGTTGAAGAAACAGCAGAAGAGAAAGCATGACGAACTTGAAGACGATGAAGACTCTGACGACGATTCTGACTCGGACATGGAATCCGATGTTGAAGAGACGACAAATAAGGACGTGTTGTTTGGTAACATTGTGTTTAATGATGGATCACAGGTTACGTCTGATTTAAGCAAGATTCGTAACTCTGCTGACAAGAAGAAGCAAAAGGGCCCTGCCAACAACGATATCAAGGCCCACTTGAACAAATTAGAGAAGAAGAAACAGAAATTGGCCTCTATGAGTGCTGAAGATCAAGAAAAACAAAAGGAAAAAGACAAATGGCAAAGGGTGATGGCACAAGCCGAAGGCATAAAAGTCAAGGACGACGAGAAATTGTTAAAGAAAGCCTTGAAACGCAAAGAGAAGAAGAAGTTAAGAAGCGAGATCGAATGGAGAGAACGTAAACAGGTGGTGAAAGACACTGTTGCTGCTCGTGCAAAGAGAAGAGAAGAAAACTTGAAGGCTAGAAGGGACAACAAGGGCAAGAAACATAAGCCAAGATTGAAGAAGTTCACAGGTACTGTCAACAAAGCCCAGATCAAGAAGAAAAGAGCTGGGTTTGAGGGGAGCGCAAAAGCTAAACCCAAGAAGAAGTAAGTAAGTAGATAGATAGATAGATACGGGTGGTGTATACATAGTCATAATTCATAAAAACAAGAATGCTGATGCAAAATGTGTGGCACGGAGTTATAGAGGAGGTTGCAGAACATTTTCCGCCCGAGTTATCAAGGTTAGTATCCGCGAACTTGCAGTTGCTGTTGCTGCTGTGTTTCATTTCGCTGGCGCAAGTTGTCTTTTTTTTTTCCCTCTCTGTCTCTCCCACACTGGCGTTCAAAATTTCACTGGATTCGAACCACATTACAAATTTTCTTTTTCCTTGCTTTCCTTGCTTTTCCCTTTCCCCTTCTTCTTTTCCCCCAATTCCAGTGAATTTGCCATTGTCTTATCAACTAAGTCACTTGCACCCTAATTCAATTGTTCAACCATGTCATACCAAGACCAAGCTAAGAGATACTTATCCCAAATCGACAAAGTATGTTGTCCACGTCGACACTAATTCCGACGTACCCTTGCCATTCCCCTTTTTTTTTTCTTCTTTTTATTTGTTTTGTCGAAGCCTACTAACACATGACTATAGTCGACCCTGAACTTGTCCATCTTGAACCAATTCGAAGCTAAAACCGGATTCCCAAGATCATACGCTGTTATTGGAGCCGCCGGTTTCTACTTCTTGTTGATTATTCTCAACTTTGGTGGAATTGGTCAATTGTTATCCAACATTGCTGGGTTTGTCATCCCAGGGTACTACTCCCTTGTTGCCTTGAAGACCACCACCTCCAAGGATGACACTCAATTGTTGACCTACTGGGTTGTTTTTGCCTTCATCAACGTCATTGAGTTCTGGTCCAAGACTATCTTGTACTACCTCCCATTCTACTTCCTCTTGAAGACCATTTTCCTTATCTACTTATCTGCCTTTGGTGGTGCCAACATCATTTACAGCACTGTCATTAGACCACTTTCTGACAAGTACATTACAGTTAACAATGGCTCCCCAATCTCAAGCAAGATCCAAGATACTGCCGAAGGTGTGTCCACTGCTATCCACAACTAAGAGTGAGTGTGGCATCCATTCTCCCTTTTTTTTTTCTTTATTCAAACTATTTCCTTTTTCTTTGTTAGTTAGTTAATCGTGGTGTTGTGCCTCTGTATTATATATTTAATTTGTGTTTATGATAACTATAAGCAAATATATAAGGTAACTGATGATTGGCAAATGCTCTTGTGACATTAAATTTCTGGTCTGGGCTCATGGGTCGACATACAAGCACTCCACGTCTTCCAAACCAGTCAATGCTAGCAACCTCATCCTTTGGTGTTTGGTAAAGCCCTTCTTAAAGATGAACTTTTGCAAGTTTTCATTCCAATTGGCTTTTTTATAGTATGGCGTGACATTGGCGATGGTTGGGTATATCTTAATCATAACCGTTTTGCCCGGGTTCACAGAGCACGCATACAAGATGGACATGCTCGAGAGCAAGTCAAGCTCAGGCGACAATCTCCCACCAGTCAACAATCCAATGGCCAAGTAAAAACCCGCGTACAAACTCAACGTTAGATCGTACTCTAGCGCTAGTTTCTTCAATACTGACCACGTATAGGCGATTTCTCCTGATACATGCGGATTGTCCACCGTTTCATGAATCATAACCACGATGCCCTCGCGATCAATCTCCTTGGTGACGTCCTCGACGTAGAACTCGACCCAGTGTAAGGGGACACCATGGGAGTCCTTGGCTGGTGAAATGTAGTCATCGGGGATGATGTATGTATCGGTATCCGTCAATTGGATGATGACTTGTGTGGAGTTCTTGTTCTTGGTGAAGATTTGTTGCAAATGTGGTTGTAAAGTCTCCATGTTGGAGTACACCAAGAACTGCGGGACATCAGGTTCGATGTTCTTGCTCATTGGGTGCTCCAACGGGGAGGTTAACAACTCCCCACATGTGAGCGCAACAAGAAACAGCACCAATATCGCCTTAAGATTCATTGGCAGTAACTATAAGAGACCATTGGTGTATTTTCTACACATGCTGCAATTCTTATAAAAAAAAATCTCACATAAAAAATACCATCATACAGACCCTGTATAGTTTTTGGGGGAGTTATGACGGAAACTCTTCACTTGCATCGTGTTTCTGCAGAGAATTTCTCTTTATTAAATAATCTCTCCCCATGGCTGGTTCGCCTCCAAATCCCTAGTTTGATTTTCTTTTTGACGATGCCTGGCATTTGGTCTTTCTATTGCCGTTGGTTAACCGGCGTTGCATAATATTCGTCTGTCAGATGCGACTGGTGTGGGACAAAATCACCAATGCAATGTAATCATTCTTCTTTTTTTTTTCTTTTCACGTTCGCGTTTCTTGCACTAAACCACATCTGCATCATCCGAGGGTTTTAGTGTTGTAAAGTTTAAAACGAAAGCCACTGGTGAGTTTCATGAAGTGGCAGTTCAGCCAGCTTATCTTTTGAACAACCCTTTGTTCTGTGAATGGGAGCAGGTAGTGTACGTTTCGCCAGACCCAGCTTTTTGTCGTGAAGTACACTACTACACGAAATATAATAGCGAAAAAGAAAAAGAAACGAGGGTAATTTTCCGTCGGTGATGTCATTGTGTCGGCGCTAACTGTTGTGTTCTCTTCATAACCTATCAAAGAAGTGAAACTCACACGCACACGCACTCAAGCTACGCGGCTGAGCGAGTGACCACAAGTTGCTTTCTCCTCTTCGTTGCTATTTTTTTTTTTTTAATTAAGGTACACGTTTAAAATAGCACAGCAACAAGACTCCCAGTGAATTTCAATTTTTATATTTTGGAACAGAGATGCGTACGCTTGCTTTGAAATTCATCGTAGAGAACAAGACGGAGGGTGGGAAAGCAAGCAACGATAGGATGAGGGATTATCCACATGCACATTCAGCATGTGGCAATGTGCGGGTGCACGCAAGGAGATGTGCTCTGTGCCCTCTCTGTGTGTGCTTGTTTCTCTCTAGGGTTGCTGACTACTTGTGTGTGTGTGTGTGTGAATAACTGTATTGTCTTGTTTCTAGTTGTAATTTTAGCAATCCTAGACTTATCCACAGGGATAGGTCTTCTGATAAATGGCTTCATCCCGTTGATAACGCCCCATGTTTAAAGCAACTTTACTGATCATGGAAAGTAACTTTTTGCCCAAAGCGATCTTGAATTTAAGTTTGCTAAATATCTTCCGTTGGTTAGAAGGTTTTTTTCGTGTTCATGCTCCACCACCCACACACGGTTGTTCAAGCACCAACACAGGACCAAGATAGGTACTCTCCTGCTACCAGCTCCACCTGGCATGAAGTGGTCACGATGAAACGACAACAGGGCACGCCCGTTCGGGGCTTGGTTTAGGCACTCACTTTGTCTCTGTCCCTCCTCTCTCTGTCTCACACTCAGTCACTCGGTTTTGTGTAAAATTCCAGCTGTATGACTACTTAAGATTCCAGGTCTAATTCGTTTTCTCTTCCCTGCTTGCACAACCACATATAAAACCAAAACAAATTGTCTGCCACCCACATCACCTTTCAAGAGCTGATTTCTTCTTTTCTTTTCCTTCTCTTTAGTTAACCATCACAGCTCCTGCCATCACTTATCCCATTGACTTTCTGTGATAAATTGCCGTGCAACTTAAACTCAATTCCAATTAAAGTTACAGCCCCTCAAGCCACCTACCGCTTTATAACGCTGTTTTTTTTTTTTGTTTTTACTACTTGAGCTGAACTCTTTGTTTTTGAACAAACTAGAAGCAATGGCCGACGACCAATCTGCCCAGAGCAGCAACTCCTCGGTGTCCCAGTTTTTGTCCACCTTGATCCCTACATTGGTGATCTCAGTGGTGTTCCTTTTGGCTTTCATCGCCATTCGTGCCAAACAAAAGAGAGTCTATGAACCTCGTGCAATTGTCAAATCCCTTCCTCAAGATTTGAGACCTGAGCCTTCCCCTGGTGGTACTTTGGGCTGGTTGACTGCTTTGTTGCGTAAACCAAGCTCTTTCCTCATCCAGTACGCTTCCACAGACGGTTACTTCTTTTTGAGATTTTTGTTTGAATTCTTCTGCATCTGTGTTTTGGGCGCTATCATCACCTGGCCAATTCTTTTCCCAGTCAACGCCACGAACGGTAAGAACAACCAACCAGGTTCCAACGTTAAAGGGTTTGATATTTTGACCTTCTCAAATATTAGAAACAAGTGGAGAACCTTTGCTCACGTGTTTTTGTCTTGGATATTGTTTGGTGCTGTCATTTTCCTCATTTACCGTGAATTGGTTTACTACATCACCTACCGTCACGCTTTGCAAACCACTCCTTTGTACGACTCCTTGTTGAGTTCCAGAACCCTTTTGTTGACTGAGATCAACACCAAGTACTTGGACGACGAGCAGTTGAGAACCTACTTCCCTACCGCCACCAACATCTGGTACGCCAGAAACTATAAGAAGTTGGAAAAAGAGGTCAAGGAAAGAGGAAAGTTGGCCAAGAAATACGAAGGTACGCTCAATAAAGTTTTGACCAAAGCTGTTAAGTTGAGAAACAAGTGTATCAAGAAGGGCAAGCCTGTTCCAGAACCTGAAGATGATATCGACAAGTACTTGAAGGATGGCAAGAAGAGACCAACTCACAAGTTGAAGTTTTTGATTGGTAAGAAGGTTGACACTTTGAGTTATTCCCCAGAAAAATTGGGCGAAATGAACAAGGAAATCGGCAAGCAACAAGCCGAATACCAGACCTACGAACAATTGCCTGCTGTTTTCATCGAGTTCCCAAGTCAGTTGGAGTTGCAGAAAGCCTACCAAGGTATCCCTTACCAGCCTGATTTCAAGGGTGTCAGGACCGTTATCAACGCCGCTCCAGAAGACATTGTTTGGGAGAACTTGCAATTGACTCCAATGAAGAGAAGAATTAAGAATGTCCTTGCCAACACTGTCTTGACTTTGATGATTATTTTCTGGTGTATTCCTGTTGCAGTTGTTGGTGCCATCTCCAACATTAACGTCTTGACCAATAAAGTTCCATTCTTGAAATTCATTCTTAATATGCCAAAGGTCATCATGGGTGTGATTACTGGTTTACTTCCTGTTGTTGCCTTGGCTATTTTGATGTCTTTGGTTCCTCCATTTATCAAGTGGATGGGTAAGATTTCTGGTCGTTTGACAGTTCAACAAATCGAAGGCTACTGTCAGTCCTGGTTCTTTGCTTTCCAAGTCGTCAATGTTTTCCTTGCTATGGCTTTGGGTTCTTCTGCCGCCGCTGTTGCCACTCAAATTGTTCAAAACCCAGGTCAAGCTTTGCAACAGTTGTCTGCAAACTTCCCCAAGTCTGTCAATTTCTATTACTCATACTTGTGTCTTCAAGGTTTAACTATAAGTTCGGGTGTTTTACTTCAGATTGTCGCCTTGATTTTGTCTCACATCTTGGGCAGACTCTTGGACGGAACTCCAAGAGCCAAGTGGACGAGATGGAACACTTTGGGCCAACCAGCTTACTCGACTCTTTACCCAGGGTTCCAATTGTTGACAGTTATTGCCCTTGCTTATTCTGTCATTGCCCCATTGATTTTGGGTTTCACCGCTATTGCATTCATTTTGTTCTATTTCGCCTACATTTACACCTTTATCTATGTTTTGAGACCAAGCACTGTTGATGCCAGAGGTGCCAACTATGTTAGATCAATGTTCCAGCTTTTCACCGGTCTTTACTTGGCCCAACTTTGGATCACGGCAATCTTTGTTTTCTCCAAGAACTGGGCTTGTGTCGCCTTGGAAGCTGTTATTGTGGTTGTTACTTTTGCCTCCCACATGTGGATGAAGAGACGTTTCTTGCCATTGGTTGATGCTGTTCCTGTCTCCGCCATTAGATACGCTGCTGGTGACTCTGCTTCAGCCTACCCAATGCAAGACCAAGGTTACAAAGAAATCAAGAGAGAAGGTGAACAATACTGGGAAGGTGGCAACCAATTGGGATTGACTCCTGATCCAAAGGACCAAGTCTTGCCAGACAAGGTTCCACAATCGCCATTATCAGGAAATGTCCGTGCTGCTCGTCGTGAATCTGGCCGTGAATCAGACTCATCTGCTGTCGACACCAAGACTGGTCCTCGTGAACTGTTTGACAAGAACCACAGTCCATTCTCTGACGCCAACAGACAAGATCCGGAAAAATCTCCTGGTTTTGTTAACCCCGTCAATGCTGCTGTTGCTGCTCCATCAAAGGGTGTTTCTTGGTTGACCAGATTCTTCCAACCAAAGAAGGAAACTTTCGACATGATCAAGAGTATTTTGCCAGATTGCTACTACAACTACATTGAATACAATGAAGACTTCATAAGACACGCCTATGACGACCCTGCTGTCACTGATGAAGAGCCACACATTTGGATAGCTAAAGACCCAATGGGATTGTCTGAAATTGAAAAGAACAAGGCTTTGAAAGAAGGTGTTGACGTCTCTGACGAGAACGCCACCTTTGATGACAAGGGTCAATTGATCTTCACTGGTCCACCACCTTCTTATGAAGATGCCATTAGAGTGTAATTGTGATGTTTCTCTTTGTTTGACTTTACCGTTAATGTTATTTATAGTTTACGTAGTTTCTTGATTAATTGTATTTTAATATCACTTTTTTTTTAGTTCCTTATATAACAGTACAATAGTTCTAAGCTTTTTGTTTTCCTAGGGCCCCCTAATCAAATGTCTTGCTCAAGGTGTCACCTTTCCACCATCTGAACCCTAAACCATATCCCCATGGGTCGCAGATGAATCTTTGTGGATCCTTGACACCAATTTGATACAACTCGTCCATTTCCTCTTTGGTCAACTGCGGCAACCTAATAATAGTTTTGATTCTCTCAAGGTTGGACGATCTTGGTAAAGTTGCTCTGCCATTCAAAATGTGATAGGCGTCGACAATTTCATTCTCAGACACCTCATACTTCTTTGCCAACTCCTTGATCAACGGGTTCTTCAAAACTGGTGCGCCAGAGCTGCCAACTGGAGAATAACAAACAACAACGATATTGTTCTTTGCACAGTAATCAATCAAATCCTGCTGTGGCAAGTACGGATGGTACTCGATTTGATTAACCACCGGAGCGTGTTTCTTGATCCTTGGCAACAACTCGCGGAGTTTTGGAATCGAGTAGTTTGAAATCCCAATGGACTTGACCTTGCTGGTGTTGTCCAAAATATCTTCAAACGCGTTGTAGACATCAATGAACTTTGTGCCAGTCACTGGATCATCGTCATACATCAATTCCCCCTTCTCGTCCTTGGGGACCTTAGGCAACCCCGTGTCCTTGTCTCCATGCAAGCAGATTGGCCAATGCTGCAAGAGCAAATCAACGTAATCCAATCCCAAGTCCGTCAACGACTGGTCCAAGGATTTCTCTGGGCTGTGCCAGAAACTGGGCCACACTTTGGTAGTTATGTGGAGGCCCTCACGCTTGACCACACCTTCCTCGAACAACTCCTTCAATGCCTCGCCAACATACTTTTCAGTGCCGTAGTACCACGCGGTGTCAATGTGGCGGTACCCGGCTTTGATTGCTGTTTTGACTTGATCCTTGACGTCTTTGGGGTCATTTGACGCAACAGTGCCGAGTCCGAGCGCTGGGATCTTGGTGCCGTTGTTCAATGGGATGTCAACTTCGGTTGCTAATGTCATTGGATTCTAATATAGCTATTCGTAGCGAAAGAAAGGAAAGAAAGTAGAAATTGGCAAAGGAAGCAAGAAAGAAAAAAAAAACTGAGGAAGGGGGCTGGATCTCGGGATATTTATACTGTGTTCCTGTTTTTTCCGCACTCCCTTATCTGTTATCTTACGTCGACATTTTTCGCTTCCTTGAGCTTCCATTTTGTCTGTGGAGTTAGGGGCTGATTGGGCCGTGCCTCGTGGCATGTGGAAGGGTGGGGATCCCCGCCATGCCAGATCAAACGTTCACTATCTACAACAATGCGTTCGCTTCGATATTGACACTCATATGTATGGTTTGATGTACAGTACAAACAAGATAATAACACACATTAAGATTAAATCTAGATATCACATTGTTAAAAGGATAAATGGCAACTGGATTGACTTAAATCTCAAGGTCTCCAACAACGTCGTCGTCTTCGTCATCATCGTCATCTTCGACTACTTGATCTATGTCATTTGAGCCATAGTCATCATTCTCATCGTACTCTTCTTCATCGCCATGATTAATCACTCTAGCGCTCTTTGATGGGTCTTTAGAGTTCTCTGAAGATTGGCTGGCATTCACGTTGGAGTAATGCGCTTTGTTGATCGCGGCAATGTGTATGAACGTGACTCTCTTCTTCTTCTTGTTATATATGAAATAGTAGTATGACCACATTGGTTGGTACGGGTACGTCAAATCTTCGAGTATGGACTCGTCAGATGGTTGGAATTGGTAGATTTGACAAGGCTCCAACGAAGAATTAGAAGGGGGTGAGTTATTGTTGCTTGAGAAGGATCCGTGCCTGCTACGAATGGGACCAGTACCAGTACTGATGCCTCCACTTTGAGCAGGAATATATGGCGAGGAATTCTTGGAGGGTAGCACATCCATGTACGAATTTATTATATCCCAAATCCAGTTCAAGATGTCTTCCTTCTTACCCAACGAAAGCAAGACGTTGTTAAACCTGTGAACCAAGTCATCTGCTGAATCGATACGGTAAAAGTTCTCTGTCGTGGGTTGCAAATTCGTGAAATCCTGGTCCGGGAAGGAGCTATTTAGGATAGCAATCAAGTAGGCAAAAGTTTTCCTTGTAGTCACATTCTTCAAAGGTCCAAAGGGTGATTCATCAATAGCGTGTTCATTGCTGTCATCGACCGACACTCCTTCGTGCAACGACTCAGACAACAAAGATGTGTTGCCGTTGGAGTAACTTCCACTAGCAACTGCTCCATTCTTTGGCAATGAATTCTTGCCAAACGTGATCGTGCTGCTCAGGTTAGCACTCGACCTCCTGGCCATGTCACTTAGCGAAACACCGCTATGTCTTCTCAAATCCGGGGAACTGGTGCTGCTGCTGCCAAAAATAGAACTTATCGAGTCTCTCCTGTCCTGCTCTACCGACCTCGAGAACTGGTTGTCCTCTATTATCTGATCCAAATGCTTATCAATAGTCTTGAACAATTTCCTGTCTGAACCTATTGGTTTCGTCGTGAACAACTCACATCCACCCTTTATCACCAAGTTGTTGTCGGGGGAGTGGAAGTTTAGCTCTTGATTCACAAGCTCAAGATCAACTTCGTCAATATACTATTTGAGTACTATGTTAGTAAAACATTTTCATTTCCGGAGCTGCATACCCACCATGTCTCTAAAGGTTGTGGTCCTGCTACTCCGTCGACCACCACGACAAAAGAAAAACACGTGAGGTTGCAAGGATCTCCTAAAGAAAATGGGTAGGAAAAACTCTCCAAAGTCTGCGAGGGAGCGAAACATACCTTCATGGGGTCGAGTCAATTGAATAGTAGATAATAGTGCGTCTTAATACGGGGGGAACAAGAAGTGTAGTGTCGTATTTGTAGTCGTTATCGATTCTAGAATAGTTGTTTATTGCTCTGAATGTGGGAGAAATTTTTGAGGTTTTGTTTTCGAGTTCAATTTTCTCCCGCCCGCTCGCTCACCCACTCTTTTCGCTGTTTAAGCTCTCTGGGGGTCGCCCAGCCTGATCGCTTCCTTTGTAACCAATTTCGATCACGAATTCCTCTTCGCTCCCGCATCGCGAACACAACAGAAGAAAAGACAAAACGTGTCGCACCGCGCACGACCTCAATGCTTATCGGGCACGTTGCTTTGATTTCTTTCGGACTTTGATTTCCATATATTGCTACAATCATTCTATATTCACTTCTACTAGTCCTTGTTTGTTTATGACAAACTGGTATTTCCTGAACCTGTTGGAATTATGATTATTCGTGGACGAAACAACTTTGGCAAACCTTTCCACTTGCCAACCTTTAATCAATGAGTTTGATTGATCCACTGGGTCGTTGCGTGCTCTCTTTCCGTTTGCGTTAGGGACGTCCGGAGTCTTCTCTCGAAGGATGGCATGCTCTGCTACCTCTTCACTTAACTCGCTTTCCGATTTCAAAATAGGTTTGTACGTCTTCATCAACATGATCTTGTTTTTGATTCTTGAAGCCCATGGGTAACCCAAGGTAGGAACGATTCTCTTGGTTCCCCGGTTTCTCAACTCGTGTGATCGGTATATCAAGTCTTTTTGCACTTCATAGATGTCACTGCTTGTTGAACTAGTGGTGGAAGTGAGGCTCAGACCGTTCTCTCCAGCTGAAGTAACCTTCTGTCGTTTGTTGCTTGACTCAGCAGAACCCATGTTGCTTCTGTCAAAAGACCTCATGAGTTCAATATCTAACGATTCTAAATCACTGTGGTTCAAGTTCAAGTTTGTATTTGGGAACACTCGATACATTGAAGTACCGTCCCACCCTGACGATACGGCCGTCTGGAAGTCCAAGTTCAACGGATACTCGAGTTCCTCTTCAAACGCATCGATGAATCCTTGGTCTGAGCGCAATGGTAAGTCACTTACTTGGTTGATAACGACAACTGCTATGTGAAACTCCTGAGCTAGTCTCGACAAGTGCTGGAATAACAGACACACATAGTACAACTTCCCAGTTCTTGATGCATATTTCGGGGACTTGTTGAACTTCTTGAGGTTGCTTTTCTGCTGTCTCCTGATCTCTTCAAAAGACTTATCTTCTTCTAGAGCAGCCTCCTGTGTCTCTATTTTCTGCTTCAAATAAGTGGAATTCATAATGGAGTCTTCTCTTCTGAAATGCTGAGCGATAGAGTCTATCACGACGAGTTTCGTTCTTCCTTGGTTTTGCTGTAGTTTCAACGGTAGTTGGGTATATAATATATGGTCTTGGCTCTCGAGGTCCTGGCAATAAATATACGATATCAGGTCCATATCTGACTTTCGCTGTGCTCCAATGATATCTTTGAGTCTCTTGGTCTCTAGGAATGACTCAGTTGAGATGTGAATGTTGTCAGACGTGTCGTATTGGCTGCGGCAATTTGCTAGAAGTTGGAACAAGAAGTGGGATTTCCCACACCCACTAGCCCCGAATATTTCAGTCACTTCGCCTATGGGGATGCCACCACCCAACTCATTGTCAATGCTCGGTAGACCAGTGGTGATAAAGTCGGACTGTAGTAGACTTTCTATGGAGCTTGGTGCAACTTCTAAATCTTGCTCAAGTACTTTGTAGTAGTCGTCCACCTCCTTCAATGGCCGATTCACAAGTCGAGAGAGCTGGACATGGTCGGAAGCCTCGTGGTATTGTAGTAGGTCGTTGACTGATTTTCCATGCGACTGTAGCACACTGGTGAGGAATGTGAACTTTGTAGAACACGAAAACTTGCCAGGCCCTAGTTGTTTATAATCATCCATGACCGACGTCGAATGAAGGCTGCCTGATGTGTTTCTGTCTTGTAGATTGAACAGGCTTTTGTGTGGCTAGCCAAAGACAATGTGTGAACCAGATCTTTCTGACTGACGCGACGCCTAAAAAGCTTGTTACTCGAACATAAAAAAAAAATACACGTTGAAGCGCGTTCACTATTACAAATGCTATTAAATATCCAATAATTATACACACACTGGGTACTTCTCCAACTAAAAGTTGTCAGCACCCTTAGAGATCATAAAGTCTTTTGATTTCATGACCTTGACCAAGAAACTTGGAACGGTCCATCCAAACATCAAACCAACACCACCTTCTTTACCGATTGGGGTGAAAGTAGTAACGCTTGTTGGTTTCAGGTAAGCCTTCAACTTGACTGATTTATCATCACAGACCTCGTACTGAAGAGTTTTGGCCAAAACTGGTTCTTGGTCAAACTTCAAGTTAACAATGGTTCCAGTGGCTTCGGCTACGACATCACCAGCAACGATGACGTTTGAGTAGTTCTTCAATCTCAAGTGCTTGTCTGTCTCAACAAAACCGGCATCATTCAAGACTTTTGAAGGGAGGAATTCAGAGTTTGGAGTGGTGCCCACGGCTTCGATGACCAAGTCATACTCCTTTCTGGCTCCATCTGGCAACACAACAACGTTTCCCTCTGTGCCGACTCTGGTGTCGTTGACAATTGTAACGCCGAGGTCCTTCAATTTAGATGTAGCTCCAGAAGTGGTACGTGGAGATGAGAAAGCTGACAATGGTCCCGAGCTGCCGGTATACAAGACAACAGATTTGTCACGGTAAGCGTAGGCAATTTCAGCAGCAGTTTCAACACCAGTACTACCACCACCAATCACAGCAACAGACTTGGCTTTCTTGATGTTGGCAGCAAGATTCTTGATAGCGTCTATAGTGTAAGTTTCGTCTCTCTTGTTGTCAAGCTTGAAAGCACCTGCCTTGGTTCTAGCACCAGAGGCAATGACTAAGTTGTCGTACTCAAATTCAGTCTCACCAACGTAAACAACTTGCTGATCCAAATCAACCTTCGTAACATAGCCCTTGTAGTAGGAAATAGTGTGAATAGTACCATTTGCCAACTTCTTGATGGACTCAGGGATGGAGAAAACGGTCTTGTCGATGTGTTCTGGTTCAACTAACAATCTTGGGGAAGCAGCGTTGAAAAAGGCAACGTTACTGGTAGCTATCAAGGTAATGTCCAACTTGACCTTGGATGATTTGACCAAGCTCTTCAAAGCCATGAACGCGGCATAGGAGCCTCCGATGATAACAACCTTCTTGCTTTCCTTAGTCATATCTTTAGTCTCGAGTTTTGTTGAATAGATAAAAAAATCGGCACTGTGGTGACGTGAGTGTGTTTTGTATTGGCTAGATGCTAAGTCATCTTATCCAGGGGGGAAGATATCTCTTGGTACTTATAGTCTAGTTCGACCTGCTCGGCTTTACTGACAAATCTTAGTAATTTCTTCGCACATTTTTACTGGTTTTTTTTTTCAACCGCACGGCGTTAACCCATGCTAATTACCGAAGAGGTATAGCACTGCTGACTAATTTGGTGGCCCTTGAGTAGATATGGCCGGCGTTAATGGAGAGTAAAGAATAAGCGATGGTGGCGGTGAGTTCTACGCACTGTTGTAGACACGGGGAGGCTCACGGTGGCTCAGGGGTGGTGAGTTCACGTAGTAGGAGCACTTTCTTGGAGACACCCGAATCTTGCTTTAGCCGATGTGACGCATAAACGGATGTGATGCATGATTGTTGCACTTGTTGCTTCCAAATAACGACGATCTTGCACTAATGAGAAACCTCTTGGCTATGTCGAAGTCTTTACTACCGGAGTTTGATTTAAGCATCAGTTATCTGCGTGCATTTTCTCTATGTAATATCTATAGTATCTAGAATAAATAAATCAGTGAATATGTATAGGTCACACGCTAAGTGAAATGGTCTGCACCCTTCGGGATCATGTAGTCCTTTGACTTGACAGCCTTGACTAAGAAATTTGGGGCGTTCCAGCCAAACAACATGCCCACTCCGCCGTCTTTACCAATTGGAGTGAATGAAGTGAAACTGGTTGGTTGTACGTAAGGCTCCAATGTGACTGACTTGTCGTCCAACACTTCATACTCGAGAGTTCTTTCCAACACAGGCTCTTGGTTGTATTTCAAATCAAAGATTGACCCCGTGCCCAAGCTCACGACATCACCAGCAGCAATGGCGTCGGGGTAGTCCTTCACTCTCAAGTACTCGTCAGTTTCAATAAGCCCAAACTTGTTCAACACTTTAGACGGAAGGAATTCGGTATTTGGAATGGTACCCAGCGCTTCAATGACCACATCAAACTCTTTCTTCTCACCAGTTGGCGCCACAACAAATTTGCCATCAACGTTGACCAACATGTCATTCACAATTTCAATTCCAAGCTTCTGTAACTTATCTGAGGCATCTTCTGTCATGTATCTGGAAGAGAAGCCGGATAAGGGGCCAGAGCCACCAGTAAACAAGACAACCGACTTATCGCGATAATTGTACGCTATCTCTGCAGCAGTTTCAACACCGGTACTTCCTCCACCGATCACGGCGATGGATTTGGCTTCTTTGATATCAGAAGATGCTTGCTTGAGTGCACCTAAGGTATATGTTTCGTCCCTTGCATTATCGAGTTTAAACACGGCTGCTTTCGTTCTGGCGCCCGACGCAATGATCAAGTTGTCGTATGATAAGTGGCTATCGCCGACAGAAATCAACCTCTTGTCTAAGTTAACGTTGGACACGGAACCTTGGTGAAAGTTGGCCCTGTGGATTGTGCCAGTGGCTAACTTCTTCATGGACTCGGGGATCGAGTACACACTCTTCTCGACTAGTTTGGGCTCAACTAATAGTCTTGGAGCGGCAGCATTGAAGTAGGCCAACTTGCTAGGGGAAATCATGGTGACGTCTAACTTAACTCTTGAGGATCTGAGCAACGTCTTCAATGCTAAAAACCCGGCATATGATCCTCCGATGATCACAGCCTTCTTGCTTCTTTCAGTCGTCATGTATTAGTTGTCTGTAAGTGATATGTGGAATAGATAGATGAAGTAACACTAGGCGAGGTGTCTCTAAACTGTGGAGAAACAAGGAGGAGATCCAAATCATCATGGCTAGGGGAATACCCCATGGTATTTATATTATAGCAACTAAAACCTAGTTGCACCCATTAGTAATTGTTCTAGTAGGTCAAAGAAAAAAAAAACCAAGAGCAAGCAAGAGTAAACTCCAGTACTCGGATGGCGGGAGGAGGTCAGCCTGTCGTATTTCCGCATACGAATGATCGTTATGTCACACATACTCATACATATACACACACATAATGGGTTTCTACAAACCGGCCAAACCTTATCCGCGCACCCATGCTACCGGATGTGCGCAAATCGACACGCAGCCGTCCGGTGATAGGTGCGGGCGAAACAATGCCAGTACACCTTTCCGAAATTTTTTCTTGTATCACGGGTTCCGGGTGGTCATTGGCTCGCTAGTACACCACCGATACGCTTTCCAAGACACTCACCCATGAATAACCCGTTACAAGGCTGAATGAACACGGGGGCTCGCTAGTACCTTGCGTAAGAATACAACCTCGGGGTTTAGTTCGATGGAGCAGTGTGGAGCGAAGCACCGTTTGTTGGGAAATCAAAGGGAAGTCTATATTCGTAAACCTAATTAACAAATGCCTGTTTCTACACAGCTGTCTTTAAAAAACGCCTTGCTGTTCAGGAACAATGGTCTTCACTTTGCCTGTCTGGATGTAGGATTCGACGTTTTC
>JAJSEA010000444.1:0-17070 GCA_026724345.1 Candida sp. AC06 | reverse complement strand
AACACGAGGTACTAAAGCTCAACGAACTTCATCACTCCTTGATGCACATAACCTGTTAATCTGTTGCCAAACGGCAACAACAAAAGATTAACTTAGAGAGGATTGTGGACATGCAAGGAGGATGTTGTTCCAACTCTTGATCAAGATAGGATCATGGACATACCATTTTTATAATGTGTGTGTTTTGTAGTTTGAAAGGTTTGGTGGCAGGAAGAAGAATGAAAAGTTGTAGAGAAAAGTGAGAAAAATTTTCTCACCATTTGATGTTGCTAGAATTTTTCACTATTTTTTTGTAATTCGTACACGATAATCCTTGTATTGTGTAACGTTATATAAACACAGAATAAATGAGAACAACACAAACTCCTACAGAGCAGATCTACCACTCTTGGAAGTCCTCAAACAACTCTATCCTCTTTGAGGTGCACAGTTTCAAGGTGTTGACGATTGCAGCTCTAGCATCATCCACCAAATGAGGAGTGCCACATGTAATAAACGCCACTGAGCCCTGTGCTTCGTTCACCTCCTGGGATACAATATCATAAGCATTGGGGCGACCGTTTCTAAACTCAACAAAATCCAAACACTCTTTCACTTCTTTGAACGACATGACACTGTCACTGATTGATGCGTCGGACTTTTCCCAAATAGGGTGGTTATCACTTGGGAGAGCACCGGTGATGTAGATGATTGGCTCGACGATAGACCCTTTCAAGGCAAGAAACTCATCCATAAACCATCTGATGGACTTGATGTCTCTGATAGTCCAGTAGAGCCTAATCTTCTTAGTGGCACAATCATGTCTTCTAATCAAGTCAAGGGCAGCGTAGTAGAGACCAGGTATACCAGTACCGGAGCTGAGCAATATCAAATTGTCAAACTTTCTGCCAGAGTGGGGGCTGGCGTATGGGCCCTCAACCAACACATTGAAGGTAGCGCTTTGGCCAGGGATTTCCAGCAACTGTTTGTAAATACCATGGGTCAAACCACCTTTCACCTTGATGTAGAAAGTCAAAGTGTTGGCATCGTGCACGGAATCAACCATGGTGAATGGGTGCGATTGCCAAAAGTAGGTTGACTTGAGGAAGTAAATGTAAGCATAAGAACCTGGGAAAGGTTTCCACCATTGTGGTCTTGGGATGGTAACCTTCAACACTTCGTTGGCAATCAACTCCACGTTGGCTTTCTTAACGCCATAAGCGCTGCACCTGATTACTCGGATCAACTTGTCAAACGCCCAAACAGCAGTGGCAGCATAGTAAGCGTCAGGTGTGTCAGTACCTCTAGTGTGAACCCAAGCACCAGCTATGAACAAGATGACCAAGATGTGGTGGATAATCAAAAACACCTCGTAGTTGGTGTTTCTGAATATTTGCCAGGAGTGGCCAACCAACAACCCACAGGCAACCATACCAAGAACACCCATGGCCATGTAGGTCAGAGAAAGATATGAAGGAAAGACACCAAACATTTTCAATCCAACAGTCTTGGATCCAACATGAACCAATAATGCGGCGAATATGATTCTTGCAATCCAACGATGGAACACAAGGAATCTAGCGAATGGCCAACCAGTTAACCATTGCAAAAAGTTGTTTCTGCCTCCAAACAAGATCAATAAGGGGAAGGCAAACCCAACCAACAGACCAGATCGGTTACCAACCTGTGGACCAGGACCAAATTCAGGAGTGGGGTATATGGAAACACCACAGAAAACAGCAAACAAGATGAACCATCCGAGAATAACAAGAGTTTCAAATCTCAAAGGGATGAAGGCTTGGATGACTTTAAAGTATCTCTTGGAGGACGAGGCATGGCTGTGTCCAAAAGCAGGAGCTAGGACCAAATAGCGCCTCACCCAGTTGGACACCGGTCCATGCAAGGTTTTGACAAAGGAAGGGAGCAAGAAGTGGGACCAGTAGTTCAATGTACCAACCAACATGACAAGCCCCCAGTAAGCAAGTAAGGCAGTACCGTACCAAATGCTATAGTTATCAGTCAACACAGCGTTGTACAACAGATCAAGATTGGACAAGACTTGGTCACGGTCGACAACAGCAGGGTAATTCGAGCTTGATCCTGACAGAGGGCTGTATATGTACCTCGTTGCGTTTTGGTAGGACGCTCTGAATTGTTTCTCAGACAACCTACAGGCGTTCAAGTAGGGCTGGTAGTAAGATCTTGATTCGGCGCCAAAGGTGTCCAACAAACAGTATGCCATGGAGCCCATAGCTGGCTGGTTGTTCAAATCACAGAAAGGTTGGATAGACCCATCGGCAGAAAACTCAGTTAACTCTTCACTGCAGGCGACATATCCAAGGTCTGTCCGCCAGACAACACGGATAGCGGAGGAGGTTGCAACCAAAGAATAATAAACAAGAAAATTAGACAATTTCATAGCCAATCGTTGTGCTATTAAATCTGACTACCGGAGGAACGAATAGAAGACAGGGGGAATATAAAATTCAAAAGCGAAAAAACGACGCCATTCTTATATCTCCCTCCCGTAGATAATCTCTCCCATCACCCAACAATACCACTACATAGACACAGAGCTTACCCAAAAAGAAAAAGTCACCGTATCCCTTTGGCATTGTAGGCTGAGTGTAGCAGTTGAAACAGAGCCATGATGTAAAAGATTGGTTCTAACCTTGCTGCTAAGAAAATACGCGCCGCACAAGTCCAAACCAGAGCCCATTGTTATTGCTACCAAGAAAACACCCACCAGGTGCACGCCAGAATAGTGCAGCGTGTTATGTACAACTGATAAAACAAGGATAAATCCATAGCCGAGACAACCTTTTAGGGGCAGCTAAATTTCTCCTTGACGTAACCTCAGCCGTAAGGTGTCATTTGCATTAATAATCATTACTAAACACTACCATATCTGTGTGTTATGTCATGCCCTTGGCTCGCACATCAATTACACACTTATCTGATCTAATGCAACCTTTCATTGGCATTAGGGGGAGGCGAGGACCCATATTATTACCGCGACTAAGCCTCCCTCCTGCTTCGGTGGTTTGTTGCTTCGACATAATTACAAGAAAAACGTGAAGCGGCTGTTCATGGTTATAATCAAGGGATGGAAAGAGAGCGCGGGTAGCGGTTACTAACAACTTCAAAATCTTGTTGCTCACAGAGTCTAGAATTGATTGCCAGGGAGGGGGCTTTGTGGTATCTGGGTGAAATGAGTGGACTGGCGATGTGAGGGGGTGGTTTCTGGAACAGCTTTGCCACGTTCTATATCTTGGGCTGGAGGGGTGGTGGGGTGTGTGTGTGTGACTTCCTTAGGAACGGCCTTGGAAGGAAACCTGGTGATGTCTAGAGTGAACAGCTTGAAATTTGCACCCAGTTTAGAGAAGGTTTGGAGTTTTTCCGGGACTCCGATTCTGGTAATTTTTTTATAGTTTTTTCGTTTCCCCTTTGGTGTTCTTTGGCTTTGTCTGCACGTGAAAAAAGTTGGCTGCACTTTCATAGAGCCGGCCAACAGTGGGCAAAAAAAAGCTCCTCACTTCTCCACTATTGGGTACTATAGTAACCATTTTTTACAAGTTCCCATTTAGCAACACCCCTGGGATTGAATTTGACTTCTGGTGCTTATTTACCATGCCTGAATACAAGACTCATATACGTGCTGCATTAGAGCCGTCGGATACCAAACTATTGACCAACACCCCCACTTACAAGTTGCTAACAGAATCCCCAAAGTTGGCATCGGCTTTATCCCAGATCTTTCCTTATTTGCTATTGATAGACAACTTCTTGGAGATAATAACATGGACAAATGACGACCACTTCCAAAACTTCCTAATCATGACAGGATACTCGTGCATTGTGGTTTATTGGGATTGGATCAGCCACGTGATATTGCCCATACTATTGACGATTGCGTTCGCCAGCATTGTATGGTCCATTAGCTCGGTGATTTATGACTCCAAGTACGATGAAAAGCCAACGATCGACGAAGTCTTGTACACCTTGCACAACATCACTGTCCGCAGCGAGATGTTGTTGAGACCAATCCAGCACGTCCCCTTCAAGACACAGAATTTCATCAAAATGTTAATTGCGGGTATCATTCTCACACCAGTGAATGTTGCCGTGATGAAGACGATTATCACGCCCCAGAAGTACTTGTGGTTCCTTGGACTCTTTTTGTTCACGTTCCACTCGCCATATGCGTTTGCCATTAGACGCTTGTTGTGGAGATCGTTGTACGTCAGACTTGCCATACTTTATGCCACCGGTTTGGAAATAAAAGTGTCGAAAGACTATGATACCAGCGAATTCCAAACAGTTTCACGTGTTGTGAGTGCTGCAAACAGCGATGCCGAAGGAATGGGTGGCGGTGTGCCCGTCTTGTCAGATTTCAAAGTGTTGAAGAAAAGAATGATCTCTCCAACCCAATTGAAACAGACTGTGTTGTTTGAGGTCTTGGAAAATGAGAGACGCTGGCTTGGGATTGGCTGGTCGTCGTTATTGTACCCAAGCGAACGTCCTAACTTTTGCTACGCAAAGACCTACAACTTGGCTCCAAATATCACCGGTATGTCCCCCAGGGCAAAGTACCCATTCCCAATTTTCGAGAACGATTTATATTCTTACCTGTGGCAATGGATAGACGACGAGTGGACTCTCGAGCTTGAATTCGACAAGTCGAAGACCCGTGACGGATGGGTGTATTACAACAGCAGCTGGGAAGATGCAAGAATAAGAGATGGGTTCAGTCGCTATACTCGTTCCAGAAGATGGACAAGAAGAGCAACATTGATCATAGATAAGAGAGAAACTGTATACGACGAGTAAAATGCACGCGATGAAAACAAGAGGGTTGTAAGAGCGCTTCTTTGGCAATACCGTTGTTCTCACATCGTAATTCCTGACACAAAACCGCACCAACCCAAAGAAAAAAAAATAGCGGCATCTCTCTTCTTGATACAAAAAAAAATTATCACGACCCCCTGTCAATCTCAACTCTTTCTCCTTGCTGCTAGTACAACAGTTTCCCCCAAGATAAACATGAGTTCGTCGTCCAACCTAGAGTTTAAAGAAATACCCAAGAAATACATAGATCCGTTAGCTCCTAAAGACAAGAGCGAGGGTTCAAGAGTGAATGGTAAAAACTGGAAAATCAAGAAGGATGCCTTCAGGGTGAGGACCATTGGAGTGGTATCCAAGACCAAGAAAGATTCGTTCAAGCAGCGTGAACTCAAGAAATTAGAAGAAGAGCAGTACAAGGCAAGATTGAAAGAGTTGAAGGATGAGAAAGAGACCGCTAGAAAACAGAAACTCGATGACTTGAAACGAAGACGAGAAATCAAGGAAGAGAAGGAGAGATATGAGAAGATGGCCAGTAAGATGCATGCCAAGAAGGTGGAGAGAATGAGAAAGAGGGAGAAGAGAAACAAGTTGTTGAAGGAACGTTGATCCGGCGGGGCAGGTATGAGCTCGGAGATAGGTATGATAATTTGGATACGGTTCAAATATACAAGATTGGTTTTGGCTATGTCCGAGTAACCCTCTCGTAGTCACTACACTAAGATCACAAAACTGCGCGGAAGTTTGCCAATTGACCCGTGTTCTCCAGGTGTCTCAGAAGATAACTAAAACTAAACTGGTTCAAACGGGTTACTTTGCTTTTTAGCGGGAAGCCACTATTTCCTCTGTGGTGGGTGGTGGTGGTGGGTGGTTGCCATTGTTTCTTGGAGCGACATTCGTGTATGTTGGTTAATGTCGCCACCTCGTAGATAAATGTCGCGGTAGTTTAATAATACGCTTACAAAAAAAAAAATTGAAAAGGAAAATTGAGTTCCACGGGAAAAACCCATTCCTTCAAAAAAAACCAAAAAACCCAGAGAGAGGAAGAAAATTATAATAACCTTACGTAGTTCGATATAATAACCAATCGACAGACGAACACGTTCTAACCCACATCTAGAGACCCCGTATTTTCAAGCTCACATTACACTACAGTAACTACTTGACTCGCAGTTCATCCAAGCAACACTTTATTCCCCATCCGACCTCCGTTTGATATCCAATTGCACTAGCATTATAACTCAAAACAGGGGAGAGAACAGGAAGGAAAAACGAGCGAGCCAGAAAAAAAAAGAGCGCCCAAAACAACACCCACCCACATTCTTTTTCACCTTATCAACACGTTATTTGGTATTACATTCACTAATTGGGCGTGAACTCCTGATAACCATTACTCTTTGACAACTACGCTACTACTACTGCTATTACTACATATCTAAAAACCGCCAGGTTCCCCTTCATACGCACAAGCGAAAGACACAGCGATACATTGAACCGAAAACTAACCAGCACAATGGGTGATTACTTGAATGAGAGTCCAGCAGACTTTACGTCGAATTCAACTACCACCAACAACAACACAGACACCGGCACTCCTAACTTTACCTATACAAACAACTTTAACTACGACAGCAACTCGTCCCAGCAACAGCAACAACTGCAGGGCCAACCGTTGAACTTTAATTTCGATTCGAACGCCAACAACAGCAACCAGAACGAGTTTTCGTTGAACCTCAATTACAGCGGATACTCTGGAAATGGCGACCTGAACACGAATGTCAATAACTCGACAAACTCGATTGCTCCTTCGAACTCCGCGTACAATTCCAACAGCCAGCTTGCCGGTGGCCAAGATTACTTGAGTCCTATGGGGTTCACTTCGTACAATACCGCCTCCGACCCCAACACCTACGGGGGCGGCTCAAATCCAGGTTCCTTCACCAACGAACCATTCTTGGACGACGTTGCGTTTTCTCAGGCCATTTTGGGGCCACAGTTGCAGTTGCAGCACAGCAACTCCTCCCCACAACCAGTATCCCCACACCAAGCGGGCCAGCACTTTATGAACCCAGGAGCAAACTCGGCCAACCTTGATGAACTCATATCGCCGCAAAACAACGACGATTCATCGTTCCTTAACCCACAGTTTTTCTCTCCTTCCAACAGGGGCAACAATTTCAACGCCCTCGGATCCATCGCCGAAGACAACAAGAACAACTTGGCGTTCAGCCCAGACACAAGAAAGCAAAGCATCAGCGGTCCTTCGTTTAACAATGCCCCGGACATACAATCCGGCTCGTACTTGTCTCCCCAATTTAATCCACCGATCCCATCGCCAGGTTTTGATGCGGGTTCATATTTGAACTCCCCACCACCGCAACTCGGGTCCTCCATTGCGCTCAAGTTTGAAGACTCCAACGACGCCAAACTAAGTACCTCCATCCCTCACCCGCCTGTCAAGGTCGAAAACTGGAATGCGTTATCTCCGCCACCACAATCGGCAACCTTGAGTTCGTCGGTGCCAAGTTCATCGGGCAACGCGTTGTCACGCGACGTTCCTACGAAGCAATTGAGCAAAGAAGAAAAGATGAAAAGAAGAAGAGAGTTCCACAATGCCGTTGAAAGACGAAGACGTGACTTGATTAAAGAGAGAATAAAGGAGTTGGGTGTGATTGTTCCGCCATCATTGTTGAACCCTCAGTTGTGTGCCGTCCAGACATTGCAACGCAAACTTTCCGCTGAGTCCACCGAATTGAACGATCTCATTGGGTCGATCAAAGTCAAGGAAACCAAACCCAACAAATCCACCATTTTGAACCGATCAGTCGACTACATCAACCACTTGAACTATGTGTTGAAGCAACAGGAAATTGCCCGTGAAAACCTATCGAAGCAGATTGAGCTTTTGGAGAATGCTAACCAACCAAGTAACTTTGGCACCACAGACAAGTACCAGATCCCAGGCGGCATTCAAACCCAACCATTGGGCTTGTCTTCGAACAACCAGAGTAGTAGCAATTCTAGAGCAGGCGGCGATGCGGCAAACTACAATCCAGACGACTTCTTTGCTGACATTGGTACAAGTACTGATAACTTTTGATTGGTTATAGGTTGACGACCCTTGTATTCTTACCCTTTGTTCTTTAAATTTTGTATTACGATATTTTGTTTTTCTTCCATTTCTTCAGTTTGGGTTATCTAATAGACACTTTTTTAATTTTTATATATAATTGTATATATACCTAACGACCTTATTTGTTGTACTGATGGCTGTCCCTGTTGGTTGGTTGTAGACAGGGGGGTTGTTTTTTGCAACAGCGCTACAATTTTTCTCCTTGTAAGAATATAATGAACCTCCTTTGTATTGGGTATTAATTATATATGGGGTATCTAAACAGTTGTCTTTTCGCCAGCTTTAAAAACATGAACATTGCCAATTTATATGAGACTACGTTCCACGTAATCTTTGAAAGAGTCCACCACACTACTCAGACTATTGGCGTCTAAAAATGATTTCAACGACAGCGTCACCTCTTCCTTGTACTGCTTCTCGCGTTTCTTCTTTATACCCAGCATCTCCAACGTTAACGTATTCGTGATGTCGTCCGTCTGGATGTTCTTGTCAACTCCCGAAGAGCCGGCCTTGCCCCGCTTCTTCTCTTTGCGCAACAACTTCTCGTAGAAGGTCTTGGCCTCCAACGAAGACTGGGACCCTTTCTTGAATATTTTTTTCGAGAACTCTTGAAACTTCTCTTGCTTGGAGATTTTGGACGACTGAGAACTGCTTGCGTTCTCTTCGGTGTCAACGTCCTGTGGATGATGGGGATGGTCGCTGTTGGCAGTGTTGGTCTGAGCGTGGTGTTGCTGATGATGGTGGTGGTTGATTTTCGGAGGAGGAGGTGCGCGGGTGGGGATAAACTCATGGCTGCTATTATAATTTGTGTCAATTGTCTCTGGTTTGCCAAGGACTTCAATCATTGTATCGTTTGAAATGGTAGTTTTATCTGAGCTGGATGAAATCTTCCTGGAAACCATTCTCTCGGTATTGCTGCGCAACGTAGGCAAGGAGGCCGGTGAATCGATAGCCTTATGAATAAGATAACCTGGTGACGAGCGAACAAGTTTATCCTGCTGGTAAGCCTTCTTAGATTCCAAGTTCAAGGAGATTGACGAGTCCAAGGAAGCCACTGAGGTTTTAGTCTTGACCTTGGGGGTTAACGTAACAGTGGAGTGGTTCAACTTGGTGGTGGTGTTGTTGGTGTTCTTGTAGAATAGCTCCTTCAACTGTTTTTTCTTGCCAGGATGCATAAACTGAATGTGTTTCTCCTGGGGAGTAAAAGATGGCGATATTTTTTGATCATTCTTATTTCTGGATTCTTTGTCCCCTTCCTTGTCCTCATCGTCTAGGGTGTCCTCAATGTTTGTTATGCGTTTCAAATTAAGCACAGTTTTAAGGTTTTTCCCACGCTGCTCCTCACCACCTGCCGCGTTCCTCTTCGTTTCCCATTCCCGTTCCCCCTCCTCCCCTTCCGCGGTGCGTCGCTGCCCCATTATTTGCAGTTGCGGCTGCATTTGCAGCTGCGACAGGGTCTCGAGCCATTTCTGGTGGTGCGACAACAGCTTGTTCTTGGAAACAATGAATGAAACTAGCTCCTCGTCAACGCTGGGGAAACGCTTCTCTTCAGGAAACTCTATGGGATCCATCAAAGTGTGTTTGGGGCTGCTTGGCACAACGGTGACAGGGGACGACTCGGAACTTGAAACACCGCCATGGAAAGTGGTCAAAATCAACTGACTACCGCTGCTACTCTTGGTTGGTGTGGCGGACGGAAGCGTCAATGGAGTGACAGGGGAGATTGTGAAGTCCGTCTTTCCCGATAGATCAAATATCTTATCTTTCGGGGTTGTGAACTTTGCTTCTGTTTCACTTGGGGGTGTGGCTGGAAGTGGAGGCAAGCGCCTGCCTCGATTTTCTTGCTCGATATCCTCTTCTGGAGGTGGGCGTGGGCGTAGGTGTGAAGAAGGAGGTGGTGGTGGTGGTCGCGGTGGGGGAGGAAGAAGTTGCTGTGAAGGAGGTGCAGGTACTGGTGGTGGTGACTGTTGTTTGGATATGATGAAACCATAGATTTCCCTTTTCGGCATGGGTTGGCTAAAATTTGTTTGCAAAATAGGTTGCTCACTCCTGTAGCTTTCAAACTCATGGACAGCACCCTCCATGGTGGGTTGGTATGAAAACGTCGCTGTACTAGGTGAAGCCGAAACTGTCGAATTGTCTTCAATTGAGACCGTCTCATCCCTGTTCAAGTCTCCATCGCTGATAATTTCAAGTGTCTCGAGTCTCGACGGACATGACAATGTGTTGCCGATATTTAAAAACAGATCTGACTGGACTGGCTCCTCAATCACACTGCAAAGGGACTCTACCTCATCATCGGGTTCATTGGGCTTGTCGGCAATACGCTTCTCTAAGATCTCTAACTCGTTCTGATCGTTCTTGATTAACTCAACGGTATTCCTTCCAACGTTAAACGCACGCATGTCCTCGATGTGGGTTCGTTCAATCATGTCGTGGATGTCTGGACGGGGTGCAATAATCGTCTGGAGGAAGGGAACTTTGTGATGATGATGGTGGCTTTCGTCTTCATTGTCGGAATTATGAGATGACATTCTTGGTGGCTGCAACTCATTATGGTATGCATGCAAGTGGGCAGGGATTCTCATGCTGTATTTATACTATGTTACTAAACGCACGGATGGTATTGAGATTAAACAAAAAAGGGGTCCAGTTATAAATCTGTTTTACCTTATTCTCAAACGTGATCTTCCCTTTCAGGTTACAAACTGTGGTCTGGTGGATTTCGGGTACCAGTTACAAAGGGTGTGTGTGGATACGTGTGATGGGTGATTTAGATGCACAGAAAGCGAAAATAAAACACCTTCAACTAGTGAGAAATTTACACCTGGACACAAGATCATTCAGGAGCTGTTCTATCCTATAAATCGTGTGTTGCAGCCGTCAGCATGATTTTGCATCAAAGGTGTTTCAGAGTTGTCCGCACAGATAAATTTTTTTGCTTTATGTGCGCGAGCTCGTAAAAACGTACAATACAAAAGTCTATGTTTCAGATATATACAGAACTAAAACCTTAGTTTCTTCTTTGTTTCTTTTTGAGTTTTTCGGCAAGTGAACGAACATTGTCTTTAGGTTCCGTGTCGCTAGCCTTTCGTTTCGTCGTTTTATCGCCCTTGCTCTTTTTACCCTTGTTTCTGATCGCACGTTCATTCAATATTTTCTTCATGGTTTCAGTCTTCTTGAATTCGCTGTTGGTTGGGTCAATAGCGTAGTCGTGACTTTCAAAGATCTCCTTGAAACGTGGGTCATCAAGGTTTGCCACAAAGTTATCCTGCACCATCTCTTCGTCAATCTTCTTGTTTTTCTTGCCCTTTTTGTTCTTCTTCTGCCTCTCGGACTTTATGACATCCTTCATATTGAAATGGTCTTTGGAGTTGCTATCTTGGTTGTCCATCAACACCAACTCCAACTCAGCCTTAGACTTCTCATCCAATTCAGGAGCATGTCTCTTCTTCTTTTTCGACGACGACTTCTTGGACTTGGCAGATTCCTCGTCGCCGTCTTCGTTCTCTGCCTGCTTAGATTCCTTGAATTTAGCCAATCTCTTTTGACGACGTTCTTTTTCTTTCCTTCTGTATGCTTCGATTGTAGTTTCCTCTTTCTCTTTTTCATCTCCATCGCCACCTTGGGTGTCTTTCAAACCTGGGTCGAACGTAATTTCCATATCCACGTCGTCGTCATTGTCCTCTTTCCCGAACTTGGCAAATGTTTGTCCTAACAAGCTCTGGTACTTGTCCTTCGCCGATGCCCCATCTTCAGCACTTTCGTCACTGTCACTGGCCAAGTAAGCTTTGAAATCGTTCTCCTCGATTTCTTTCTGTGACAACGGTCTCGACGATAACGTGAGTCTTTCTTTGGGTGTTTCATCCCAAGTCAATTTAACCTTGGAATGTTGTAATGCATCGGTGACAAATGTCGAGTCGGGTCTATAGGAAGAAGGAATCTTGTTACAGGTGTCTTTAGCTTCCAGTTCTTCAAATTCCATATCTTCAGGGACGTATCTCAAATCAAAAATGTTTGCCGTGGATTCATACTCAGTGCCGTCACAATTGTCGTAGATCAGTTTGGCAGTCTGTACCGAGTCACACGCCACAATGGCATAGTAGTATCTCAATCTCTGTAATTGGTAACGGCGCAAAGCCTTGCTATCGTAATCTTCGTTACCGTCATCTTCCTCGTACAATTTACGGGCAATCTTGGCCAAACTGTCCTTGTCATTGACGTCTATGTCGGAATCGATATCTTCAGAATCAGAAGAGTCATCATCCTTGCCTTTTGACTTTTTCTTGCTCTTGAACAAGTCTCTTGGTGGACCCTCGATTTCTTCCTTTTGCATTCTTTCCTTACCAAACTCAGATGGGTAGATGGTGATGGACTTTATGGAGCCTCCTTTAGGAACAAACGATATGAAAGTGGCCATTAAATCCACGGCTCTGATGTTATCCCAGTCCATGTTGACAACGGCAAAGGAACTAGTTGGATCACTTTCATCAGGCTTGCCTTCTTCAATTTCGATTTCTGAATCCTCCTCTTCTTCATCTATCTCTGCTTCGGAGTCTGACTCGGATGACGACGAGTCTTCATCTTCAGAGGAACTCACTAACCCTTCACCTCTGGCTCTATCCAAAACTGGCTCCTCTTCATCCTCTTCCTCGTCGTCTTGTTCTGCTTCCTCCTTCTGAAGTTTGGCAGTTAATGCTTCCAAGTCGTCGTCGTCATCTCCACTCTCATCATCTGCATCCTCTTCAGACTCTTCTTCGTCGTCTTCATGCTCATAGAACTTATCCAAGTCGTTTGATTTGTCACTTATCTTTCTTCCGTATCTGTCAATCTTGACTTTCTTTCCCAAAGCACCAACGCTCAACTTGCTCAATTCTTCTTTGCTGAATCTATCATCGACTTTCACTTTCAAGTTCTTGAAATTTGGCATTCTGAACCTAGGGTCATTGTGCACGGACTTGAAACGCTCATCCTTGGTGATGGATTTCCTGGAATCATTTCCTCCCTTCTTCTTGTCTTTGGCCATTCTTCAGTGGGGTGGTTTGTATAATGTTAGAAAGAAAGCTATTCCGATACTCATCTCGAAATTTCTATACCTGTATATTTTTTTTTTTCAGTTGCGCATCTCGTACTGCGATATCGCGGAACACACACACAAGCTACACACGCTTCCTACATGGACCCACCAGCAGCCCCATGGTTGCCAACCAATCCAGCCATTTCCAAGAACGCTCTTTCTTCTCCCATACTGCGGATATTGACATTCTGTCTGGCTTCTGCTTGTTTTTCTTCCCATTCCCATTGCTTTCTTTGCTCTTCCAATTCCTTACCACTCACGAGCAAGCCCCACACTTCTATGGAGGTAATGGTAAATCTGTCCTCGTAATCCTCCTGTGCAACATCGCTCTGTTGTGAGTTTTGGAAGAACTTGTCGTTATTTGAGCTCAGATTGACAAGGTGTCTAAACACAGCAAATTCCAAGTTGGCTTCGATTGTCAACGAGACGTCTCCTGGTATAAACCTCTTGGTTTCGTTCTTGTTCAATGGCTGGTTGTTACCAAATCCTAGCCCCATGCCTAGATTATTAAAGTAAATCAGTTCTCCCTTCAAAATATTGCTGTGTACACTTTTGAAGTAATCTGCTCTTGGCAGGATCGATAGGATAAGGGATTTTTCGTCACCAAAATTGTTCTTGTTTGAGTTCTTCCATGGTTGGTTGACCAAAACAGCATATGCTATCTTATCATTATCATTCTGCCAATCTCGCAAATGATTCTCCAGCGCTAGAAAGTGTCGGGGGTACATTTCGTCGAATTTTTGGTACCTTCTGTTGGTCTGCATGGTCTTGGACTTCACTCTTTTGCCACTCACGACAACCAAAGTAGGAGCTTGCCACTTGAATATCTTGGTTTCCAATGACCGGATAGAAAACCCAGCCTGCGACCCAGCATACAATTTCACAAGATTGGAGGTGGTTAGCATGGTTGGGTTGTTAATGCCCTGGAGTATGCTAGAAACGTATGATAAGAACGGAATTGAAACAAGTTTGGATTCTTGAAATTTTGGAAACGTGTGCTTCTTCCTGACAGTGGTCTCGGTAGAGTCAACCTTCTTTTCTTCCTCTATCTTCTGTGTGAATTTATTAGAAGAAAGAACAGCGTCACAAACCATCCTGTTCAAGTTGATTTGGAAAAAGTAGGGCAATAATCCGTGGACACCACTGTTGAACATTTGGTAAGTGATATCCTGCTGGAGTAGTTTGTCTGGCGTCAAATAAACATCGGCGTATCGAAGCAAGTACAACGAATAGACCTCAAACTCGGACCATCTCCCCACGCTATCAGCAAACTGCTTGGGAATGGAATCCTGGTTCTGCCTCACAATTGAGTTGAGAATCAAACACAAGGTCACGATGTTTTGCAACCTCTTGGAATTCACCAGTAATTCTTCGATGTTCGCACCATCGTAGTCTTTCACAATATCTAGTTTCGACCAATTGATCTTTCTAGCCTTGAGTTCTAGCTTTTCCTCTTCCTCGAGGGCCACTATCAAACTGGCTTTGAATTTGGGTGGCTCAGAAACTTCCTTCTTCTCATTGTTGGCCACAGATTCCTTGGTCTGCGGTCTATCAGACAAGCCCAAGAAGAATAGCTTCAAGAAATCATAGTCACGACTAAAGATTTTCTTGTAGCGTCCGCTAAAGAATATCAACGAAACAACCAATTCTTCAAACAGCAATTTTTCATTTGAGTTGCTCTTCAAGAATGGGAACGTCCCAATAGTCTTCATCACTTGAAACAATGCTGTGATGGTTTGGGATAGGTCTGGGTTATCGTTGTCTGGAAATTTAAGAATCTTAGCTAGCTCTTCTGTGGTGATGGAATCCCTACCTTTAAAGTCTTCCTTGAGGAACGCCAACTCGATCGGCTTCAATAACAGCTCACATCTGTGGTAGAACAAGGTTTGCAATTCCTCTTTGGTAAACTCTTGCACGATTTCGCCCTTCTCCACATGTTCTGGGCTGGAAGTAGTCTGTCCCATCTTCGGTTAATGAATAGTTGTAGTGTTAATGAATAGGTATGCCCCACCAGTGGTTAAGTTGCAACAAAAGAATGATCACTTATCAAGGGCAAAAAAAAGGCAAGGATTCACGTTCCCGTATATACGGAGAATAAAGAGAAGTTTGAAAGCAAGTCAACGGAGAACGACATCTCGCATCTAAACGGTGTCGCTCTCCTGCTCCGCGACATTCTGCCTATAAACACCTCCATCCAAACTGTGCTCGTGTATTTCTCTATCTAACTGAATAATTCATTAAGGTACTCTTTGGATCTCGTCTCTAAGTCGAACAACGCCTTCCTGAACTCACCAGAAAATCCTTCGGCGTTCATAAGCTCTTCTTCCTCAGGATCTGGAGGCGGCTGGTCATTCTGGTTAGCGTTGTATCTAAGTTCCATCGAGTTTTGTTTCAACAATGCCTTGGTGAACGAGATCATGACCAAGGTAAAGTAGAATCTAACAACAGTGACAACTATGGTCGTGCTAATCGTGATGCTCAACTCTCTAGCTGGGGATGCAGATTGCGAGGTTGCTCCCACAGTGGCATCCTGCCCCTCAGACTTGACACTACCGTCCTCCAGGGAAAACCAAAAATAAATGAAATACAAAGTGAACAAGCTGCCAATGAGTGTGTCCAAGACGTAAACAATCGTGGCTAGGGAAGTCTTGCGCAAGTTCTTTGGTTTGACTTTCAAGTTGATCAACGCTGAAGCGTAGACGGGTAAGGTGATTAGGGACAACAGGTTGTACAACCACTGCCAAAAGTTGATCGGGTGGCCTGTAAACAAGGACAAGATACCATAGAGCCCACTGGCTTTGTTCAATATGGTAATTCCTAATATGATCTCGACACCAATAAACAATGGGATCACACCAAAGAACTTCTGAAGGTTGTGTTAGAAAATTAAACAAAATGTGGTGAGATATGAGACAGTGTAATACATACAATTGGTAATAATTGGTTAATTAATACTGGACGGGCCATAATGACAGTAATAGGCAGATTTGGTGTTGTCCGTAGCCTTGTATCGTGAACGATTTTTTTTCCTTCTTCTGTCAGTTCGCTGCATTTGTTTTGATGATGCGACTCCGCCGCCGCCATAAAGAAGGTGTGGGAAGAAAAATTTTTGGCAACCTCATCCTATCCCTCACACAAGATTTCAACCAATGCTGCCAACCGATCTTTCCCAACAAGTCGAAAACATTCACCTAGATTCGTCGTCTGATTCTGATAGTGACGACGACTACTCCCAACCAACTTCCACTACAAACAGCAAAGTGGCCACGCCAAAGACAATCACCGAGAAGGAAGATATAGTCACAAAGTATGCAGATAAGATCAAGACTGACCCCATAAAGAAAGGTCCCAAAGTGACTAAGGACAGGGCTAATAGAGCAACCGTTGAGCAAGTTTTAGATCCGCGTACGCTTCGATTTTTGGCCAAGATTATCAACAAGGGCGTTATTTCAAGAATCAATGGATGCATCAGTACCGGTAAGGAGGCTAACGTGTACCACGGGACAAGTGACGACGCAGAAAACAAGAAGGAGTATGCAGTTAAGATTTACAAAACGTCGATTCTAGTGTTTAAAGATCGTGAGAGATACGTTGATGGAGAGTTCCGATTCAGAAACACCAAGAACCAGAGCAATCCAAGGAAAATGGTCAAGATCTGGGCTGAGAAGGAGTTCCGTAACTTAAAAAGAATATACCAGAACGGCATACCATGTCCTGAACCTGTCGAGTTGAGATCACATGTGTTGGTCATGGAGTACTTGACCAAAGGTGACGGCCAGCCATCTCCCAAATTGAAGGATTATCCATTTAAAGACGTGGACGACATTGTCGCCTATTACCACCAAATGCTCTTTTACATGAGACGATTGTATCAAGAATGCCGATTAGTTCACGCTGATTTGAGTGAGTACAATTCCATTGTGCACAACGACAAACTATACATCATTGATGTGTCACAATCTGTGGAGCCAGACCACCCAATGGCACTTGACTTTTTGAGAATGGATATCAAGAATGTCAACGACTTTTTCACAAGGAA
>JAJSEA010000443.1:0-17080 GCA_026724345.1 Candida sp. AC06 | reverse complement strand
AGTAGCTTGGTCTGGGCACAACCACTCTGAGTGTTTCATTGGCCAATAACGTGACTTGTGCCTTAGGGAACCCAAACGCAATCAACCTGCCGATTCTGACCGCTCTATCAAAGATCCATGGTGCAGCTGTTGCATAACAGAACCAGACATAGCCAAGGTCGTCAACGTGAACCCAGGCACCTCCGATCCAGAAGCCTGCCATGAGGATATGGATCAACAAGAAAATCTCATACCAGCGTCTTCTGAAGAAAAGCATACCTTGAATCATAATAATCCCACCAGCAACAGTAGCAATTATACCCCAGTGGAAGTATGTCTCAGCAGCAGCTTCAGCGTAGTATTCTCCTTCAATGATCGTGAAGTTGACTGCATGGATGACTATCAACATGAACATGACTCTGGCGATGTGACGGTGATACGTCATGAATTGGTTGTAGGACATACCGGTTAACCACTGCATGATGTTGTTTCTACCACCAAACAAAAATACCAAGGGCATCATCACGGTAGCGATGATACCTGTTCTGTCGGCTATAACACGAAGCAAGAATTCGTGCTTGCTGTCAAAAATAGGTACACCTTCAACGTAGTGTAATTTGATACAGTGGATAGCAATGATGTAGGCATAGAACCCGATAAGGACTAACGTCTCGTACCTAGATGGGATCAAGCAATCAAAGATTTTCAAAAGTGGCAACTCCTGGGCTCTCTTTCTCCTAAACGTCGCGGGCATCGAGACGTACTGTCTCCACCACGTGATAGGAGCAAAGGTCAACTTCTTGACGAAGCTAGGGAACAAGAACTTCGACCAATTGACCACACCTTCAATGACCATGACCAACAACCAGTACCCTAAGGCGCCAGCACCATAGTAGAACGAGTTGTCATAGTTTCCCAAAAACTGAACGTACCCGTCGTAGTACAAGTCCATTTCGGTTGCATTGAACTTGAGTGGCACATCAATAGCCACAGTTGCATTGAAGTCAGGGATTGTGCTTGGTTCAACGGCATTCTCAAGGAAGTACTGGTACGACTCATCAAACCAACCTTCAGGGAGCGTCACGTTCCCGTAGTTCTCACAACTCTCTTCAGCTATCTTGAGAGCTTTCGAAGTGTTTCTGTTGTTGTATGCCATGCACCCAACCATAGTAGCGAGCCCGTTCTTGTTCGAGCACAAGCATTCCAAGTACTCAAGACCGTCGTCACAGAAAGTAGCAGCTTGGGACGTCTCATAGTCACATGCCCAGAAGACTAAACCGGATCCATAGAGCTCGAATTTGGCACCATGGGCAACGACAGACGTTGAAACGTAAGAAACAATGACGATGAAAACTGTGAAGAGCATCATTTGTTAAAAGGGGCTTTGGCTGTACTAGAAAATATGAGTTTGCGATTTGCATACATCCGGGATATTGCCAGTCTTTATATAGTCCCTCGGAAACACGCAATGGTTTGCTGAAGATCTGATAGGTTATTCATTCTGACCAATGGGACAAAGGGGGAATCCGTCCACAGGGCAAATGGATGAACACATACACATTGTGAAGCAGCGGATATTTAATGCTTCACAAAATGGGTTTCTGTACATGCAGGGGCGGCTTTTTCTTTCTTTTTTGCTGTTACCAATTAGAATTTTTATCTCAACAATCAGTAATCTCAAAGGAATGTGAAATTCCGTTTCGGCATCCATTTTTTATTGTTCTATTTCGTCTTTATTAATTTTGAACATCGCTAGGATCTCTGTTCTCGATATGAATCTCTTCATTTCTTGATAAGCCATCAAGCCCAGCTCCTTGTATCACCGCGGTCTTGGCCACTGTCAAATGTCGTTCGTAATTGCTTCTGGCCGGTACCTTTTTTTTTTGGGGGTAGTTCTTGGCAGAGCCGGTTTCGTAACCTCAGGCGGTACAAGAGTCAAAATTCTCTCCTTTGCAATTTACTCACGTTTAGACAGACTAATCCCCCACATCCCCCGAAACTCTGCATAGCATGTCAACTTAGCCAATCAAGTGATTGACCGCGATTCACGCTGCATATACGCCAAATGAAACAATTTTGCATTTTGGACCAATCACGAGTGGGACGAATAGTGCAAATCTATTTACGTCAGTGACTAGAGAACAAGGCGGACAAGGGGCGTGGGGGAAATTTTTAGAAAGAATGGCTGAATAGGCGACATTAGATTTTTGTCCAAGAAAATTCGTAAATTAGAAGTGGGCTCAAGTTATCAAAACCATCACATCCGTTGAAATCATTGTTTCTGTGGAATGAGGTTGGGTGGTGCTGCGTGCTTAGGGTTTTCAACAGCTGATCGTATGCGCTAACAAGTTAACGTAACTTCTCTCTGTGCTAAGTTTAGATTCTGAGGGGGGGAGTAGGTTAAACTTCTAACACAAAGACCCAGCCAACGAAAGGCACTTTTTGCTTGAGAATATTACTATCCCTAATTCTTGGATTGCACAATAGGGGAGAAAATTTTATGGCTTACGGGAATAGGAAATAAGGATCAAGGGTATGGAAGTAATGTTCTGTCAATGGCTTGATTCTTGGCAATATTAAGTTGCAGATGTGGTAGAATTAGATGTCGCAGGTGTAAGGAAGAGTCCATCAGTGTTTTAGTAACTTCTTTTGTTTTGGTTGTCTTCTGTGCTACATTGGAATCCATAGAAACTGTGATCCGTGATGTAGAATCTTGCAGAGCTGAACTATAATTGATACCCCCCCCCCCTGTCCCGTTACTGTTCTTATCCTGAGCCACTACCAAGTCATATACTTTAACCAATGAGTTTGAGTCTCCCGCAGAATGAATGAAAAAAGACGCCACCAGTTGTGCTTTGACGCTAACCAGCCGTCTGGAGACGAGAAACAATTACGAGATATTCATGCCACAACATAAACGGTGGTTGCAAATTCGCGTGCATGAACATCCCCATCTGCCAAGGAACAACTGATTAGCTTACGAGAAAGTAACTTGCTATAACAGTGGAATCGGTCAACCATTATTCGCAAGGCCATTGTGCTTCTTGGCACAAGCCAAAACCTGCTTCTTTAGCCAATCAATTACCTTATGCTCTGTATTTGTCGACCTTGGAGAATTTTAGTCATACATGACTGAGTGTCCAATATCCCCATATGGAACTGCTCGCAACCGTCCATGCGACACCTGATCTGTCTTCTCTCGCGTCAATGCGCTGCAACTTCTAGATAGAGTTAAAAAAATGAGATCTTTGATCCAGTTCATAACACCTTCATTGACCTTGTACAACAGTTAGTACTTACAAGGCATCGTCACTATGTGTTCTCATAGTAGACGTACAGTGGACGAATTCTCTGTGGACAAAGCAAGTCCCTACCAGTCATCCATGAAACCCACCAGTACGAACAAATAGTACCCGAATAGCAGGCGCACAACCTAGAAAACGGCATGACAGACAACCACGGCTTCGTATAATCCATTTTTGTAGTACTCGTATGAGCATTGAAATTGGGGAATGAACAAACAAACGAACAACATCTGGCACGGAAGCTTCTTGGTTCTCGTATGTCCCTTTCGCTGCTTACGTAATACATTTCCAAGTGCGGCCCCCATTTTTGCCTTTGGCTGCCACAAATTTACGAGCGCGGCGAGGCTGAAGAAGAAATGCCTATTTAAAAACAGGGTCCCCTGGGGAGTCCTTGGTGTTTTTACTTCTTACTTTTTGTTTCTTTCTTATACTAAAACAACTACCATGTCATCTACAGATCCCACCAGAACGGCCAAAAGAATAGCCTCCTTCCTTTTCAGATTAGAACAACTTGCCTGGCCCAGCATTACGGGATTGGTTCTCGGGGGTATTTCCTTGTACTACACAGATTATTACTACAGCTACTACTATTGGTATTATAGTTATAGTTATACCAATCCGGTCGCTATATTTATGGTGGTGTTGTATGCCCTTACTCTTGCCTATTTGGTCTTTATTGTGGCAGTTGTACCTTTGTTGAAGAATCGTATCTGTGTTGCAGCCATCTTTATCCCAGAATTTTTGATGTTTGTTGGAAACATTTCCTTTGCTGGTTATTTGGGAAGCCTTGGTTTATCATATGGACTTGGAGTTGTAATGGCAGTTACTGGTATTGTCATCCACTTTGTCGCTATGGTTTTGGTGACCATCACAGCTGTCATCCCAATTTGCAAGGAAAGCGGTGCTGCCGGATTGTTCAGGAGGGAAGAGTTCTTATTTGGCTGTTTGTTCTTGGACCAGGGGGTTAGCAAAGCAGTCAAGTATGAGAATAACTCTGGTGTTGTTCAATGTAACCCTAATCCACCACAAACTCAGCAAGGAGTCCAATCTACCCACAACGCCGATACTCATGAAATGAAAGAATCAGTTTACTAGATACTTTAGGGAGCCAGTACACGGACATTCACAGCTTTTTCAATACCAATAATCTCTCGAGCCACCCAACCTAACGTTTGATTTTATAGGATAGTTCAGTATCCACGTAAATAATTTGCTTCTTCAGATACATTAGTTACACTTTCTCCACGTTCACTTTAACCGGTAAAAAGCTTTGTAGACTCGTTGTTTGCTCCCAGAGGAAAACATTTGACCACTTATTTACAATATACTCTTTCTCTGCTATTTTGGTTAGCTACGCCGCGAAGACTCACTTGGGCTTTCAGCCGTACCTGCATGCCCCCCTGTAACCAATCCACAAACAAAACCGCGCCTGACCTTTGCAACTTTGTGTATACATAATGCAGCGACAAATGATAGCGACTTTTGCAAACCAGTTCTAGACTCTGAATTGTGTTCTGACGTCATGGAAGTAAAGAAAATATTGGAGGAAATAGTTGTGTTATAAATTTTACGAAGAGGTTGTGGCTTGTGAACTCATGAAGCTAAACACTATTTAAACGTCAAAAGATATCCCCACGAGCCCCCCCCCCCGTCTTTTTCTCATTTTTCATCTTTTCAACCATTGCCAGCATGTTCGCCAATACTGAGCACAAAGGTATAACGATATTTGTTTCTGTTATTTTCAGACGTGCTGCACTTGCCTGGCCCAGCATTGCAGGAATTGTATATGGTGCTATCGACTTAAATAAACCTTACGGTTACCGGATGGATTTTGAGTTTCTCGCACAATGTCGTGTGGCGGTTTACACCTGGGTTGTGTTCCAGATTCTTTGCATCATGGTAGTGGCTCCATGCTTTGGCAACAGGACTAGCATAGCCAGTATTCTTATCCTTGATTTGCTATCCTTCGGTGCTAATATTGCCTACTTTGTTGTTGGTAGCGGGAGCGAGTTCATTCCTTTCGTGGACCTCTTTGTACCTGGGTTGCTTTTATATATCACCACCATGGTTTTGTTGGTGGTGTTCTCTGGTGTTCCTGCTATCAAAAGAGACGGGTTTATGGGGTTGCCCAAGAGAAGAAAATTCTTGTATGGTTGTTTGTTCCTGAGTCCAGGTTAAGAGAAACAAGTCGATGATGCTTACACTTTGGATTCCATGGAAACCAATCCTGTTGGGGGTTCTGATAACACTGCTCCTTACAAGGCTGATGCTTGAACATATAAGTAAGGCTGTCTGTAGGGTCTCGCCAAAGGAATGTAAGAACTGTTCAAATATTCTCCAGTTTGATTCGTAGTTAGTATGTAGCACAATAATTGAACGAATCCTGGTACTAAATAAAAGAGGGAAGTTTTCTTTGGGGGTGTTTATTCTTTGGTGATGAGCGGAAGAAGATGGACGAGGAGAGAAGGGAGTACGGGGGATAGTTGAGTTTGGTGAGAGCCCGGGTCAGACTGAGTTTCAAGAGAAGAATAACTATGTTCCGGGCCAAACACCTACTAGACGTAGATGTAGTAGCTAATTCAATGTATGTGGCGTAACTTTGAGAAGTTACTTCTACCCCTATTCGTCAACTCTACTTCTACCCCTATTTGTCAACTCTACTCCTATTCCTGTTGCAGTCAGCGGTTTCCTGACGATCAAACTTGCGCTCCTCCTCCAGCCGTGCGCAACCACCTTGCTCAGCCTCGTCGACTTCTAAGGTTGCATGTCGCCAAAGAAACACACAGCCAGAGTGCATTATTTTTAGAAATGCGTGATTTCACACCAAGTAAGAAAGCATGTTCCAATAGGGGTAGACTTTTGATTGTTCTCAGGAGTTTCAAAGACATCATTGTTGTATCTGTCGTGTGGTGGTTATAACTAAATTTACCAGAAACGCATGCGGCGACACAAAAAATAGGGGCTGCAAATGGCTACATATAAAACGACCCACTATTCCGCATAAGCTTTCCCCCTCGCCTCTTCTTTAGCTAACTAACTATGGTTTCAGAAAAAACTACAAGAGGGCTCAAGATAGCCATCGCAACGCTTTTCAGACTAGCACAGGTTGTGTGGCCAGGAATCTTCGGAATAATCTATGGGGTCGCCTTTCAAAACCGGGTGACAAACCTCGGAATCATCCCCATTACAATATACTCCATCTCGCTCCTTGGTCTTCTTTACATGCTCGTGCTCGTGCCGGCTCTTCATCTCAAAGTCGCCATGGCTACGTTGTTCGTCTTTGATGTGATTCCCTTTGGCGGTGGCATTGCGTTTATGGTGCATACCCTGGGAAGATGGCAGCAGGGGAGTGCAATTTGTTTGGCTATTCCTGGGATGGTGTTGCACGCAGCTACTAGTATTATGGTGATTGTGTTTGCAGTGTTCCCGTTGTGGAGTCAGGGGGGCTATAGGGTGGTGTTTAGAGGAAAGAAGTTCTTGTATGGTTGTATCTTCTTGGATGAAAGAGAGCAGGGAGTTGGTGGTGACCATCAGGAGAGTGGTTTGGAGTTTGTTGAGTATGGCAGAGGCATGGTTTCGACGAGTACCGATGAAACCACTGTGAAGAACTCGAATTAGACGTGGTTCTTCGACAGCCTGACCTTTGTGATTGGATTCCTACTTCTGTTCAATGACAGAAATGACTATTTTAATAAGTAATTTAGATTGTTTTTAGATAATGTTAATTGTTTTACTCAAACCATCCCAAAGCGCTCGCAAAACCACATTTTCAGTGAGATCTTGGACCAAATCTCTACCGAAATATTACACGCTCCAAAGCCAAACAATACTCACTGCAAGATGTTTCAGAAGAAAACCATAACCACCCCGGTAATGCTTTTCCATACGTCATATGTTATTCTAAAATTCCATTCCGCGGACAAAAGTCCTGACGCCAACAACGTGCCCTCTCTCTCTCTCTCTCCCTGTCGTCCGTTTTCTCCCCACGCGCATCCCGCGCGATAAGATAAGAACCAGCCAGAATTTCTCGACGAACAGTTTTTCATCACCACCTCTGTCTTTCTTTCTTCCTTCTACCAAACCACCAAAAAATGACACACACGCTAGCTATTCTAACCACACTCATTACCCTATCTACTTCCCAATTCATCTTCCAACAGGCCCCCTCCTGTCCCATCAACCCACCCATCTCCTGCTCCCGCGAGGCCCTAGTCTCCTCTGAAGACGACGACGTCAGCACGTGTTGCTTTGAATCCCCCGCGGGGATAATCGAGCTCACTCAGTTCTGGGACTACAACCCCGCCACCGGTCCGTCTGACCTCTTCACAGCCCACGGGTTATGGAACATGTACTGCGGTGGGCATTCGTACCCGCAGTCGTGCGACCGGTCGCTCGCTGTCCCCAACAACGGGGCCACGTTGCGCGACATCATTGTGGACCAGTTCGGGGACCAGGCGTTGTACGATGGCTTGAGCAGCGTGTGGAAGGACATCCGGGGCGATGACGCGCAGTTCTGGGCGCATGAGTGGAACAAGCACGGGACTTGCTTCAGCACGATCAAGCCCGGGTGCTATGACTCGAGAGAGTATAGAACAAACCAGAACGTGTATGATTTCTTCAGAACGGCGTACTTTTTGTTCCAGAAAGTACCTACGTTCGAGTGGTTGGGCGAAGCAGGCGTCGTGCCGTCGGATACCGAGACGTATAGCGCCGAGCAGGTCCTGGGGGCATTGAAGGGGAAGTTTGGCAAGGATGTGTACTTCAAGTGTGATTCGAGCGGGGCTATCAATGAAGTATGGTATTATTTCAATGTTAGGGGTCCGTTGTTGAACCATGACTTTTTGCCAATTGATGCGTTGTCACATACCAATTGTCCGTCCACAGGAATCAAGTTCCCGCCAAAGGGAAGCAAAGTGCATCCTGGACCACCGCAGAAACCACCACACGCGACAAAGACATACGGACCGGTTCCAACAGGCGTTCCTGAGAGATCGTACATTGACTTGACGGGCAAACCAGGGTGTCTTATTTCCAACGGAAGGTATTATACTTCAGGAACGTGTGCAACGTATCACTTTGCCGTGGGCTCGAAGGAAGACAGCGTGCAGGTGATTTCATCCAAGGGTGTTTGTGGAGTCGACAAGGATGGAAACTTTGTGTGTAACCGCTCCAACGAACTCACGAGGGATCAGTTTACCGTGCGTGATGGAGCCATTGGGTACTATGGACAGTATGAGTGGTGTTTGGGCAAGAGCTTGGGATCAGGCTCGACTGCTCAGACTTTTGTTAGAGTATCTGACGGATCCTGTGATTCATTCCAATTGACAGTTCAAAAGTAAGAAGCTTGTTTTTTTGTAATCGTTGAAGATCTATATTTAAAAAATAATACAACCATATAAATAGAAAAAAAAAGACTATATATAATCTACCGGTTTATAATAAAAAAAATGTGTTAGATAGATGAAAGGAATAAAAAAAGGTCATAAGAATATTAAAGCAAAATGCAGTTGATGCAAGTCATTAAAAGTGTAGAATAAGTAAGTAACAGATCGCCTAGTATCTGTAAATGTCAGCCTTGTAAGGACCTTCTTGTGGGATACCCAAGTACTCGGCTTGGACGTCAGTCAAGGTGGTCAATCTAGCACCCAAGTGGTCCAAGTGGCATCTGGCGACAGTTTCGTCCAAGACCTTTGGCAACAAGTGGACACCAACGTCGAAAGGACCAGTCTTAGCGAACTCTGGGAATTGTTCTCTGAAGGCCTTGTTGTCAGCGTTGAACAAAGCAATTTGGGCCAAGACTTGGTTGGAGAAAGAACAAGACATGACAAAGGAGGAGTGACCAGTGGCACATCCCAAGTTGACCAATCTACCGTCAGCCAACAAGATCAAGTGTCTGCCGTTCTTCATCAAGTATCTGTCAACTTGTGGCTTGATGTTGACGACTGATTCAGCGTTGGCCTTCAACCAAGCAACGTCGATTTCAATGTCAAAGTGGCCAATGTTACAGACAATGGCGTCTTCTGGCATTTGTTCAAAGTGTTTGCCGACGATGATGTCACGGCAACCGGTGGTGGTAACAAAGATTTGACCAATAGAAGCAACTTCATCCATTGGGGCAACTTGGTAACCAGAAACGGCAGCTTGCAAAGCGTTGATTGGGTCAATTTCAGTGATGATGACTCTAGCACCCATGCCTTGCAAAGCCATGGCACAACCTTTACCGACATCACCGAAACCAGCGACAACGGCAACCTTACCGGCAATCATAACGTCGGTGGCTCTCTTGATACCATCAACCAAGGATTCTCTACAACCGTACAAGTTGTCAAACTTGGACTTGGTGACAGAGTCGTTGACGTTGATGGCTGGGACCTTCAACTTACCGTCTCTCAAAGCCTTGTACAAGTGGTGGACACCAGTGGTGGTTTCCTCGGACAAACCGAAACAGTCTTCCAACATCTCTGGGTACTTTTCGTGGACCAAGGAGGTCAAGTCACCACCATCGTCCAAAATCAAGTTCAATTTCTTGCCGTCCTTGAAGGCAAACAATTGCTGTTCAATACACCATTGGTATTCTTCTTCGGTTTCACCCTTCCAGGCGAAAACTGGGACACCGGCAGCGGCAATGGCAGCAGCAGCGTGGTCTTGGGTGGAGAAAATGTTACAAGAAGACCAGGTAACTTCAGCACCCAAGGCAACCAAGGTTTCAATTAAAACGGCGGTTTGAATGGTCATGTGCAAACAACCGGCGATTCTAGCACCTTTCAATGGCTGGGATGGACCGTACTTCTTCCTGATGTACATCAAACCTGGCATTTCATTTTCGGACAATTCAATATCCTTTCTACCAAAGGCAGCTAAAGAAATATCGGCAACTTTGTAGTTAGTGGCTGGAGCAGCGGACATGATTTTGGATAAATAGTAAGTGAGTTTACTGTAGAGGGAAGAAAGAAAGAGAGAAAAGAAGAAGAAGAAGAAAGAAAGAAGGGCAAAAAGGGGGACTTTATAAATCCTCGTTCTCTTTCTTTTGTATTGAAGAAATGGGTCTGAAAAATTTTCCTTTGATTTCTGATTGTTGGGTTGGTTTTGTGTACGCGCTCGCTGAACGAGCAATTAAGGACAACGTGCCAGTGCATGTATCGTTTAGGTCACATGCTCCTGGTCACATGTACACTACTAACACATAACCACAATCACCAGCGAAATATACAGTACACGTGTAATATACCGGAGAATATATTATAGATCATTACAAAAGACGTTAGTTACATAAAGAAAATAAAACGCTGATTCACTTCAACAGATAAAACAAAATCAATACTAAAAGCAAACGTATACCCCTCGGCAGATTGTCTTCATGGGTCTCTCACATGTCAAACTTCAACCAGTCTAAATCCTTGTAGTTGTTGGTGTTGGCACCACCTCCGTTGCCATTGTTGGCGCTGATAGGATGATGGGTGTTGCTTGGAACTTGTCCAAAGCCATTGACAAAACTTTCGCTTCTATTGGGGAGCTTGGTGGGCACCATGAACTCTTCGCTTTGTAGATCAGTGTAATTTTTGAAGAAATCGTCATCATCCATCAACAAGTTGGCATTATTCATGCCGTTGGACGACGGGAACGAGTTCAACGCATCCATAATAAGCATCTCGTCATCAATACCCCTGTGTTCCACAATTGGAGGTTTGCTGGCACGGTACTCTTCCAACACCCTCTGTTGTCTACTCGACATGTGACTCGTCCTACCCATTGACGACGGGAGCAAATCAGACACATTCAACGGGGTTTCGGGTATCGAGCTTGGAGTTTCGTGCTGTTGGGCGTACAGTGGGAAAGAAGACGTGGCAGAGTTGAACGACCCTGGGGTGTCTGCTACTGCTGTTTCAAGAATCACATTGTTTGGGTTCATGAGCGTGGTGGTGCTGTTGTGACGCGAAAGCATTGGCGATTGTTGGTGGTGGCCCGCGGAGTTGTCAAAAAATGTCGATTGTGGGAAACGTTGGTTGAGGATGTTAATGTTTGATGAAGTCAATGAGTTTGTAGCACCCGATGATGTGGCTCCGCCACCAGCAATGCTCTTTCTTTGTTGGAAACTGCCCACTGACGATTTTCTGTTGGAAAATGAGTTGCTGCGCTTGATGGAGTTCGACAAGGAAGAACTTGTCAAGGAGGTGGACGAGGACACACGGTTGCGCATTGAGAATGACGAGGACGGAGTTCGTGCACCGCCGTCGTCAGCTTCAGACTTCTTTCTCTTGAATGGGGGTGAAAATGGCGTGGCAGGCAGGTTGTGAGATGCGGCTGCTGATGAAGGGATAGGTATTGATTTGGTTCTCGCCGATGATGGGGCCAAGTTTGTTTCGCTAGGAGGTTTTGGTAATATTAATACATTTTTAAATCGTTGGGATGAGTTTGGAACTGAATTTGGGGCGGATGACAATGAGTTGGATGAAGGCGATGGGGCGATGGCTATTGGTGACTGTTTCATTTTGTAGCCCAAGTCGTTCTTGAGGGATGCATTTATAAACAGACTGGTGGGTGTGCCCATTTTCGAGGAAGTGCTTGGTTTCCTTGAGTTTCTCTTCTTGATGACGTCTGTTTTCAAAGAAAGTGGTCTTGAAGTACCGTGAAGTTTGAGAAACAACCCACATGCGTTACATAATGTGTTGCCCACGGCATCTCTTCTCCAAAGCGGTGTGGCGGTGGTCTTACAGTTATAACAGGATGTGAGTTTTTTGGGTCCACTGTTTGTACCGCTCGCTGATTCTATGCTGGGTTTCTGATCGGCGTATTTTGGAGTTGCTGTATCGCTTGGCGACGATACGTGCCTAGGAGAGGGCACTTCTGAATCTGGTGACGTAGGTTTGAAGGATGTGTTGGTCTTGGTCGTTGTGGAAACAGCTGCTGCTCCGCCCGTGTTGGCAGATGTTCGGCTGAGTTTGCTAGCATGGTGCATGGGCGATGTTGTGGTGGTTGAAGTTGTAATGGTGTTGTTTTTCAAATCATCGATGGATAGCGGAGACAACAAATCAAACACCTTGTCGTGGCCAGCCGAAGATGATGTTAGGCTCAGATGACGCTGTTGGCCGTTGCTCTGTTGGCTGCTTGCTGGCGATGAAGCGACTGTTGTGAGATGCTGGTGAGTGTGGTGGTGAGTGTGGTTGGAGAACTCTGCTTGCATCTTGGATAATTGGGTTTTGCTATTGGATTTACGCAATTGCAAGTTTTCGATTCTTGGTTGCAAGTACAATATTTTTTTGGCGGAGTAGAATAAGTCAACAATGGAAGGGGCTGCCTCAAAGGATGCGGTAGATGCTGTGTCTTTGTTGTTGATTTGAGTAGTAGTAGTTGTTGGTCGAGCAGAAGAGGCCGAAGGGGTAGATGGCATTTGTCTTTTGTTATGAGGGGTGGGTGGGATGTGTTAATTAAATCAGTATTCTGTTATACCCTCCCCGTTTTTTTTCTTTCTTTTCTTTTTTTTCTCTCTCGTTGAGTTTGTCGTGTGTGAGTGAGTGTAGATGTCTCTCTAGTGTGGATGTGTATGAGATGAGTAGTGGTAGATGTGAGGCTCGAATATGTGTAGGTGAAGCAGTGGTGGTAGTAGTAGAGGGATGGTACAACAGGTGGGATATAAGTCCTTTGTTGTAGGAATATTTAAAAATTTTTTTTTTTATTTTTCCATTCACTCGCTCCCAAGTTCTTGTTATTTATTATGAGTGTTCTGTGTTAAATGTTAGAACAGGAAATATGCATTCCCGTAGTGTACCCAGTGACAAAAACAGAGGACAACAGACAACAGACACAAGAACGAGAAATGTCGTCATAGTTATTGTTTGGCACTTTAATTAATCTACTGGGAAGAGAGAGAGAGAGAGAGAAAAAATTTTCATGTCTGATTCAACTGCCTAATTGGGCATCTTCGGTTGTCGGCCATCTGATTTGCAACACTCCTCTTCTCTAGCTCACGCACACTACACACAAACTAGCTGACGGGGGGGGGGGAGATATTGTGTGAAACGCACCAAAAAGTGTATGAGCCAATGCCTTTTGGTCCAAAACCTTATATGCCCAGAGCTCCTCCTTGTGTTACATTCATTGGGTGGGCTGCCCAAGGGCAGGCAAGTGAACAGAAACAACAAGAAAAAAAACCAGTTATGTATTTAAGCTCCTGTAACGGTTGTTTCTGACAAATGACTCAGTTTGTGTTTTTTTCGTCTGACAAAAAAAAGCAGACCGCCAAAGTTGGTCGTGTACAGCTGCCTAGGTTTTGCCAGTGGCTCTGTTTTTCCACTTCTTCTTCTTCTTCTTCTACCACATAAGCTCTGGTCTTGTCTATTGTTTCGTGGGTGCGACGTGAGTTTACTTCATAACGAATCCTTCCTTCCTTGCTTCCTTCTAATCGGGCTTAGCTCAGAGTCCCCGAGATGCCTCAACAACAAAGCCTACTTCAGTCGGAGTTGACTATGCATATCCTCACATCCTCTGTTTCTTTTTCCACCGTAGACGACATCACCAGAAAGCAGGTGATTCAGTGGATAGACCAACTGGGAGTACCCAAGAATAAACTCCTGTTGCTACTATTATGTGGTGCCAGAGTAACACGGCAAAACCCCTATTTGCCATGGTTCCATCCATAGCACCCCACACACTCCTACTCAAAGTCCTGCGCTACGTATGACTAATGTATGGCACAGTAGAAGTCAATTGAGAAAAAAAAAAAGAACAGCTGTTTATTCTCCAGGGCGTACCCAATTTCATGTCGCTCTTCCGTATTGTTTAGTTTTAGATTGGTTGCTATTGTCGCAAGGGTGGGAAGATTCTATTTACTCAGATCTCTCGTCCTCTCGTCCTCTCACCCTCTCTCTCCCACCCCCACTAAACAAACTTTTAGCCGTGGTATCAACGAATTTCGCCACCACGAGGTCCTGCCCACACTCACTCACACACACACCCACACTCTCTCTCTCATCACACATAACCTATCTTATCGCAAGATAATATTGCAGTCCCTTTTCGCCGTTGATCAGCAACAACGCAGATGGCCAGAAATCCACCCTAAGGCGGGGGGAGGGACTTAATTAAGTCGCTCAGTCAGACACGTTATGATCCCTTACACATAGCCCTGTTTTCCACGGCAAAATCGATACTTCCCATTGTTAATTAACCTAAAGCAAACCTACAAGACAATAAGAGATTTGTCTTTTTGGGTTATAAACCCTGCGGCGTATTCTCTCCGGCAAGGTGGTTGTTTTCTTCTGAACCGGGGGTGGGACGCGTGCTAACACGCTCTGCAGGTTAAACTATGCCACTACGAGATTATACTTGCTTCGTCTCACGATCTACGATATTGACTACACCCTTACGTTGGCAACCAACCAACCAAGAATAAAACCTTGGCTATCCACGTTGGTTACTCCCAAGGACGTAGAAAATCAATAAAACCCTATACATTGTCTTTTTAATAACCCTTGTTCTTTTTTTGTACGTATATACTTTCGCTTGTGCTATTTACTCTGTTCTGATGCTCGAAGAACCACTGAATTTGCTATATCTCTTGTGACCACCGTAATGGTACCCGTTCGTGCCATTACCAGTGGTGCCTGACGTGGACGTGATCCCCACCTTTTCTCTTTCTCTCTCGTTATCAGCATGGATCCTGTACTCGAAACTGACACCAAATACCCGCTCGTTGGAACCAGTGTCTATTGTTTCCACGCAGTCGCTGCCTTGCGTAATCAAGTCACATTCACGGATAACCCTCAATATAGAATCACATAAAATTCTTCTGGCCTGGAAGCTCGTCAACTTCTTTGTTTCTTTCTTGCCGAAAAAATTCAAGTTGGAATTCCACAAGCTGATTATGTCTTCATCCTTTCTCAAGCTCAACACGAGCCCCGAGATGTCATTCAACAACAATTCTTGAATTTCTTCCGAGTTGGAGTCGGGAATCAACGAACCCGTCACCGTCTTCAACACCAATCTTTCCCAGATCAAACTGGTCCTTTTACGCAAGGCCTCCTGCTTGTGCAAGTCGTCGTCATTCATCAATTTCCTGTTAAATCGAAACACCCACCTTCCGCCTTTCGAATTTATCGGGTCCTCCCAAACAGGATTGACACCCGTCTTGAAGATCAAAAACTCGGTGCCAATGTTCAAATCGAACGTTATCTTAAGTGACGATATGCTGCTCCACATTTGCTCCAATGACGCAATGTGCTGGATCTTGGCACCCGTGGTGGAATCAACAAATGATAACTCACTAGTTGTCTGCAAGTATAAATCCACACCTGGGTTGTTCTGTTGTTCTTCCACACTCACCCCTTCGGACTCCTCTGGCTTGACAACTGGGTCCTTCTTCTTGGTTCTCGAATGGTACCATATTGTCCAACAGTAAGGCAATGTGTGGTGCGTCGATGGAACAGTGGCCAATGCCTCCTGTGTCAATTTCTCAACGTCCAACTTAGGTATCTTGCTAGGCACGGTGTACTTTCTAGGGATCGCGTTGCTTGTGGATGCCGTGCCTGGGAGGATTGTTGTTGATGATAGGGATATTGGAGACTCTGATGTTGCTGTTATTGGTGATCCAGCGGAAACCTGTGAGTGCAAAGAACTTGATGAGTCATGGGCTCCGGGGTTCATGATTCTGTTGAATAATGACTCTGCTCTTTTTAAGTTTTCTGACATTATGACTAGGTGGGATGATGATGAGCGGGGAAGGGGATGACTAAGATTAAATTGAAACTAATAATACAGGAATGAATTAAGAATGAATAACTTGGATTAAGGAATGTTGACAGACACACGGGAGAGGGGTAGAAATACACACACACAAATTATAGATATATTACGATGAAAACAATAGTGGAAAGAAGGAAAAATTTTTGGTGATAATTTTTTCTTTTCGTTCTCTTTGTTGTTCTTCTTCTCTGCTCACATTGAAACTTGTCTCATCATTCTTCATCGCTGGCACAAGTTTTTTTTTTGGTTGTCTGGTTTTCTTTTTTCTGGTGGGTTGAAATTTCTTTATGGGTCCCTTGCAACACACCCAGCCAACCACTCTCGCCGTACACTTTTCTTGCAACACTCACAAATTAATCATCTTCATATTTCTACACACCCCTACTCACTCACGACTTACCATAGTAGTGCAAGTAACTACCCAAGGTCTTACACCCATTGATGTAGTTACCCACATCCAACTTCTCATTGATGGAATGCGCTCCATCATCTCCTCTGCCCATAGGCAAAAGCAACACATCAACACCCAACTCCTTCTCAAAGGTCAACGTGATTGGGATGGAGCCACCTTCTCTGGTGAAATCAGGTACAACGCCCCACACATCTTGCGTGGCCTTGGAAGCGGCTGTGAAACTGTCATTGAATGGATCAGACACCCAGTAGTTACCGTCGTGGATCAACTCGACCTTGAACTTGTTTGGTGAGCCCAACTTCTCAAACTCTGAAGTGATGTATTGAAACACCAATTGGTCCAATTTGGCCGAGTCGATATCTGGGACAGTTCTAATAGAGAACTTACCAACAACCTTGGCTGGGATGACGGTCTTGGCACCAGCTCCAGAAAAGGCACCTTCGATACCGTGCAAGGACAAAGATGGGTATCTCCATCTGTGCTTCAAGATATCTTGCTTGTTGTCATGTAATGAAGTTTCAGATCCACTAGCAGCATTCAATTCCTCAACGGAGAAGTCAATCGCATCGTACAATGAGTTCTCCTTGTCGGTCAATGGAGCAACCATGTCGTAAACACCAGGGATCAAGATCTTACCCTTGGAGTC
>JAJSEA010000442.1:0-17096 GCA_026724345.1 Candida sp. AC06 | reverse complement strand
TGTAATAATAGTGAACCTTTGTGTAATAAATCTTCATGCAAGACTTGCATAATTCGAGCTTGGGAGTTCACGCCACAAAGACCCCCAAGATTAGACACTGCCCAGTGGGAACAATGGGGGATAGGGGACACACAACCTTTTCTAGAACTGAGCTCCAAGAAGAAAAAAAATAAAATAACCCAGGACCATAACAGACACAGACGAGGTGGCAAGAATTATTATAACTGCGAGGCCATGTCTGATACTGTTGGTATGTGTGTCAGCATTGGGCGTGGGCTTGTGGTTGATATATTTTCTGTTCTGACAATAAAACGAAGGTGTCATTGGTTCTAGAAAGAAACAATACCTGGTAAACAATACCTTGGCTGGAATTTCTGTTTTATAGAAGAATGTGTGATTCCATGGTATAATAATAGAATAGAATAACCAACAAAAGATTTACTACAACAATGTAACTGAAATACATGAAACACACAAGGGGAGCAGCAGCAGCAGAAGCTTTTGCTCCTGATGCACTCTGGTTCATAGGGTGTGTGACACGCCCGCACACAACTGGCCACGGGTGGTGTGTGGTACCTTTTTTTCTATACGCTAATTAAACCTAAAACTGGTAATATGTTTCAGCAATTACGCTTGATATTACAACTGGTATTTTTGCAATAATTGAAGATGGCGATTCTGCTGGTGGTGTAGAGTGACAGCGGCACATTAACTAGTTGCAGCTATTTTTTTTAGGTTGCTTGCCATACCCAAGGGGTTGTTAGTTGTTGTTGTGAAGGTTTGGTTTCCCCTTTTTTATTTTTTTTTCTGCTGCTGTTGTGAGTGAGTGTTTTAAGGGGGAAGCAGAGAGACAGCCAAAACAGCTATGAGAAGTGAGGAAATCGCGACATTGTTGCAATAACTGTGGCCATGATAAGGAGGTCAGTTCCTCCCCCTCAACAACCAACACCTTATTGGCCAACTAGCCATGTTGTAAAGCGCAGACTCGCATGTATAAACCAGCTATCTGTTTCAGAGTAGCTTAAAATCTTGATACTTCAAGGGAGCACAGCATAAGCTTCTTTAGCACTTGTCTGTCGCAATTATAATCGCACAATGTCATGAAACAAATACACAAACTCATTATTTTTGACACAGCAGGCAGATTCATCGTACTGCATCCAGTGGCCACAAACCTACCACTGAGCACCCTACCAACAACAACTTGCCCACCCGCCTATATAATAGAACGAAAAAAAAAACTTACTCGTTTGGGGCAAAATACAATAGATGCCGTGCAGAGAGTATCAACCTGTTTTGGAAAAGATTGATGCGGGTAGGTTTGCGACGGAGGGATCTGTCGCTGCCATTGATCTAGATTTGTCTTGCTGCCATTGATGTGTTTCACTATTATTAGAACAAAGACGATGACGAACAACACAGCGACGACACCCATCGCACCCGCACCGTTCCTCCATCTATCTGTGGTTATTTTATTTTTTTTTATTACTTAACTTGAGGCTGTCTTTGACGTCAACGTTATTGTTAGTCTTTGCTCTTAATATTATACCTTATGCCTCCCGTGCGTTACATAATCTAGCACTCTCCACGTCGCTAGCTTGCGTCTATTCTTTGTTTGCTTGGTGTGTATGTCTGGGGCAAAATGCCGTGCGTGATAATTTTTCTTTTGGATTCCACTTCATCAAGCTTTTAAACGTTTTCTTTCATTATTGGAAATTTCAACTGTATGCACCTTCGTAGAACTTGTTCATTTCACCTTATTCTTATTTTCTACGCGTTTAATGATCATGGCAAGTAGGGCAAGCGAGGTGGGAGCGGAGTCTACTAGCAGTCTAGTTCCACACGAAGAGGAAAATGTCGTATTTTCTTTCTTTCTTTTTTTTTTCGTTCGCTTTTTCCAAGAAAGTTCCAACCTGTATTTTTTTAGGTGACTATTTGTAGTGACTCTCGTATACCACATCTTGCTCCTGATCAGATGATGGTCATCACCTGTTCTCCTCCCCTCGTGCTGTGTCTTAAAAATCTTAATGTGCCATTCAGGGGGGGGGGAAGTGGTTGTGGGTGAGCGATATCACCTGACAAAGGCGGGGGTGAGCGATGAGATACCAAGAGAGGATGGGAGCAACTATAAAGAGAGTGGGTGATATCTGATATGATTGATAAACTTTTCTTATTGTAACTTTTTTTTTCTCTCTCCCATTACTTTGCCGATGTTCCTGTTGTTCCATTTGGGGATGACCTTGCTTGACTTACCTTGTCATCCGAAAGAGTTCCAGATGGAGGGGAGCAACAAAGGAACAGAGCGAGGGGGTGAGTGGAACAGAGGGAGCAGAGAAGACATAGACGAGGCAGTGATCTCGATATGTCGCCCGAAAACAATAAACCGTAGAGATAGTTGCACAAATGGGGTTGCAAGCTTTTCTTTCTTAATTCTAGATCTGCTACATATTACTTTCCTGCTCTGGGGGGGGGAATCTTGGGTGTAAAAATAAAACCTCTGCACCTACATTAACATACATTGCACTAACTGGATAGTTTGACCAAACCAGCTCCAAGATTCAGCCACCTCTGCCATCCACTTCCATTCCCCTCTTACTTCTCGACTAGATGAAGCGTGACCCGCCAATCAATCCAAGAGCATACGTCCATTGTTTCGTTGTACACATTTTTGTGGTGTATGTGATTCTACCTATGAGGGACTGTAAAATCTCCTGGCATGAAGCACTTAACTATGCAAAGGAAGCGTTTTGTGCAACTTTCATAAAATCCAGAAAACCCTCAAAATTTGGTGTAAATTTTGCTTTAAAAGATATGATGCCGCCAACTTCACTACATGGTACCTTTCGAGCCGTAGGAATCGATTGGTGCTCAAAAAGGGTCCATGTCTTGACTGGTTCAAAAGTTATTGCCAAAAACTTCAATTTTATGCAGCGGGAGATTTTACAGAGACTCCTACCTATACAACTCAGTTCGCTTTAGTTCTTTTCTTGTCCCCTGATTCCATTACTCCTCCTGCCCTTTTCTATTCTAGTGCCATTGTCGCTCAAAAATCGACGCCTTATTGTTCTTTAGCATGTTTCAAAAAAAGGGTGACGCCCCGATATCTCCCCCCGTTTTCCCGTCCCGTATTTCGTTCCCTTATTGTCTTAGACACTTCAGAAAATGCCTTGTATGGGGATTAAACTTTCTCGCGGATGAACCGAGGGGATTCTTCCCAATCACAACTGTAAGATGCCTAATGGCTTGCCCGTTTGGGAAAGCAATGGATGATGGCGCGATTTCACGGAGTGACAGATTCCATTATTCCATTCCGTCCTTGAACAAACTGACGCACACACCGCCATCTTTCTTAAAATCGTCGAATTCGATATTGTAACGGAATCCACCAATGTAATTATGAAACCAGACTGAAATCGACATTCAAAGATCTCTAAGATTGCAACATGATATGAAGAAAAACGTATGATGGTTATGGTTAGAAGATTCAAAGTTACACTTTATCAAGGACGCATTCACGGGTAAATATATAAAAATCAAGAAATGTCGTCTATCCTGTTTGGTCTATGGTGGTTTTGGCTAGCTCGGGATGTTGTTTCCTTGAGGTGCATATCACAGGGTACATGTACATACGCCAGCTAAACTCTAACCCAACAGACTGTACCGGGGTTGTCAGTTGGTGGAAACACCAACAAGGAGCAAGAGGTCCAATCTAAATTGCCTCATCAACATCATCACCACCTGTTCTAAACCAAATTGCGCAAGAAAATACACGCAAGTTTCATAACCGGGATGGACCGCAACGTTCCTAACCATCGACAAGACCGAATACTAAAAAATTCAAAACCAAACACAGGGTAAGCACGCTTTGTGTGTGCTTTGGCGACGCATTGTCTGTCTTTCTTGCTTAGACAATCCCCCTTCATTGTTAGGGCACACCGATTGTGTGTAAGAGATTGGGGTAGATAAAGCTCAACACAAAAGATTCCATTGTCGTGAAATAAAGGAAAAAGCTTAATGGTAGCAGAGAAAAACACGAACAGACCATGTTTCAACGAACATTATGCTTTTTTGGCCATTCTTTTGCGACAATAGTGAGGGACCCACAGCTGTTGACTAGACAAAGCAGCAGCAACAAACACATTGCTTATCGTGTTTTCTGTCACTCTTTCTGGCGGTGACAAAAACAGGCTTTTTAACTATGGAAAGGCACCAAAAAGTCTAACCCAGCAAGCAACAAGAAAACGTTTCTGACCGCACCGCATGGTGAGTGAGCAGTGTGTGAGTCGGGGGTAACCACGGTGGACTTCCGTTTTGGGTATGGCCTGTTCGCGTTTTAGTCCTTACATATGATTAAGACAGCACACCTAACACATAGACACCAAATGGGAAAGGGCAGAAAGAGCCAGGGTGTGGCGCCATTACATTCCACAAGGAATTTATATCTTTTCCGGGCACCAAATTCCGGGTATGAGCACAGTGCTTGGGCTATGAACGCGCGGAATCATGTGATGTAATTGTACTTTCTAGGAGCCCTTCCAAGCACTTTTTGGGTCTTGTTCATCATGTATGGTGTTCTGGAGTTAAGCGTCTGACTCCCCGAGAGCTGCAACAAAGGCAACTTGCTTTTTAGTTGGGAAAATGCTTATTATCGACAATTAGCGCAGAGAGGACGGTGCAGTTCGTGTTTGGTGTCGTCAGCACTGGTGCATCTTTGTGGTTAGATAGAATGTGTGTCTCTGTCTGCTGGAGGCACTTGAGCGCCCTCGTCCCCCCATTGACCCGTCTCAGCAACTGAGTGCAAAGTAAAACCTTAATAGACAAAACAAAGTGTAAGTTCCTAGGGAAACAAGTAACGAAAAAGTGGAAAACTTTGTTGGTCTTCTGCTGATAGGTGGGATGTCGCGAAAAGTGCAAAATGCCTTTCATATTGTCTGGACAGAAATTTTAGACAATGACCGAAAAATAAAAGACAAAACTTACAGCAAGTCAGATCCGCGACATTTCACCCTCTCTCTCTCTCGATTTTGTTCACACTCGCACGACAAAGTCAAAACTGAGACAAATAGAAAAAGAAAAATAGTACGCTCCACTCCATCGCAGCAGAACGGGAACACTATCGTGATCTGAAAAATATAACAAAGCCATGAGTGCGTTTGCTGCTCTTAAAGGGAATTCAAATGGCGGGTCGATATTTAATACAGAAGAAGAGCAGACTGACGATGACGAAGGAATAATCCAGTATCAAGCAAACTCGTCCGATGAGGACGAGATAGATGATGATGAGGGAGAAGAAGATAGCCCAGATTACGGATTACTACTACCTCCACAACAACCACCTGCCAGCACATCCTCGACGCCAATCACACAAACCGCAAGAATTACGCAGTCCAATTTCATACCCACACAGGAAAACCTACAGTTTCAGGAAGGTTCAGTGATGGTGACGTTGTGCGAACCATCTGAGTACTTGCTTGTATCGGGGCAATGCAGGATCAAGATCATCCTGGGAGAGATCATATTGAACAATTGCCATGTCTTAGAAGCAGGAGAATCAGACACCTACGACTTGATTGGATTGCAGTCCCAATCATTGCCAATCATAGCCTACCATGGCCAGGAAACGACTTTTGAGTTAAGTAACCTATACAATGGTTTGGAAAATATTGGCAACATTTGCAAACCGTTGAGGAATCTCATCAAGCAGGAAGACAACGAAGATAGTACATTCAAGGACTACTCGTTTGAGATCGTTTTCAGTGAACAGAACGGCATTTGTGGACTAGATATAAACCCAGCGTGGATCGACGAACTCACTGAGCTCAAATCATCGTATCATCCGTTGAAAATCATGATTATTGGGAATAAAAACACCGGGAAATCGACATTCTGCAAGACATTGCTCAATGAACTCCTTCTTGGTCTACCGCAAGCATCAGTGGACTATCTTGACTTGGATCCTGGACAATCAGAGCATTCGCATCCTTATACCCTATCGCTTTCCAAGATCACGGAGCCCCAATTTGGGTTCAATTCTTCGAATCATGCCAGAGAGAAACATGATCACTATTTTGGGTTCACGAGTTCTATCCATTCACCAACGAGGTATATAAAGATCATTGAAGACTTGTATTCCAAGTATGACGGGAAGAATCATTTAATTGTGAATACCCCGGGGTACATTAAAGGTTTTGGCAAGGAGCTACTCAACGAGATTACAAAGTTGATTCAACCAGACAGATTGATTGTGCTTTCAAACAACTTGAGTTTGGAGTATCCAGACAACACTTATCTTTTGCAAGATTTACAATACGAAGAGGTCAAGATACTACCGGGGATTTACCAACTTTCAAAATATTCAGCACCCGAGATACGATCAATTAACAAGTTGTTGTATTTCCATGAAGCTCAGACCACCAGCAGTTTTGATTTTTCAAAGAGGTTACTAGACGTGTCACCATTGAAACTATCATACAGTTGTCCATCCCAACCAATAGCTACAGGGGCTGTGAGCTCAGTCACAGTGTTGAACTTTGACATCCCCAAGGATTTCAACATTGGCAGCTTGCTAGAAGTGACAATCTGCGGGGTCTACCTCATGAAACAAACCATTACGCTGCAAGCACCAGCAAACCCCAACCTCCCATATTTCCTAAACCAGAAAGAATTCGACAACGTATTCGCAACCGATTCAGAGTTTGCTGGATTAGTCATCATCCACAGTATAAACCCACAATCCCACTACATGAACATCTACGCTCCCCACACAGTAGTCTCGAAGCTCCAGAATGGACTCAAACAGGGTTCCAGAGTCATGTTAGTTAAAGGCGACGGTGAGGTTCCTAGTTGTGAAATATTACATCCAGATTTAGTTAATCTTAAAGTTAATTCAATCAAGCAGAAACGCAAGAGTAAGGACTGCAAAGTTAGTGATTTTAAGTTCCCGTATGTAAACTTTGAAGAAAAGAAGATCAAAATAGGTGGGGTTTGGAAAGTGAGGAAGAATATCATGAGACGAAGCCATAACCACCAACGAGGCTGAGAGGTGCACAGTTTATAGAGTCAACAAATATGAGACTGCACCGGAATTACCCAGCCGCGCGGTATCGTACGTCCGGGCTCCGTCGCCCCGCATAATCAAACGGGGAACTAAATTGTCTCGCCTCGTGGCAGGAAATGATTGACCCCTAAACAATGATGCAATTACTAATCAATCAATCAAAAAAATACAACAACCTTTCCCACTTCTTCTTCTTCTTCTTCTTCTTCTTCTTCTTCAGCAATGCCATTGACGTTATATACCGGTCCAACAGGCAATGGTCGTAAGCCATTGATCTTCCTCAAGATATTAAACATTCCCCACGATGTTCATCTTTTCACTTGGCCTGCGGGAGACCAATTGAAGCAAGAGTGGTACTTGAAATTGAACCCCCACGGACTCATCCCAACTTTGGTTGATGGCGATTTGGTGCTTGCTGAGAGTAATGCAATTTTGCAGTACCTTGCTGAGACGTACGACACCGAGGGCAAGTTCAGCTACAAGTTGGCAACTAACCCAATTGAGTACTGGCAACAGCAGAAGTGGTTGTTCTACCAAGCCACACAGTTCGCGGGTACTTTGAAGTCCTTCAATGTCTACATTGGTATCAAAGCAGAAGACAAGGCTTTCTGGGGTGAGATATTGAAAGAGTTCACCACGACTTATCAAGTGTTGGACGACCATTTGAAAGAAAACAAATGGTTCGTTGGCGATAAGTTCACCTTTGTCGATTTGGCTTTTGCTATTGGTCACCATAGAAGAAAAGAAGTTAGCAAGCGTATTGGCGATGAGGTTTCTTTCAAGGACTACGAAACAAAATACCCACACGTCGAAGAGTGGTACAGTAGAGTGTTGGCTGTCCCTGGCATTGAAGCTGGACTTGAATTGAAGTAGACGGCTATCTGGGACCTGTGTCGCAAAACTTTGTGTAGTTGAATGCACGACCCTACTAACCGTTTGTCAATTCCGCACGACTTTCCTCCCTTTCTTTCTCTCTCTCCCACTCTCACGAGTTGGCGCTGCGTTTTTTCCTTATGGACAACCCAACGTCTTTCTTGGAGCGCCCCCAAAGTATCACACGAGACTCTCCAACAACAACACCCACCACCACACACACATAGACTCGCTACAACTGGCTCCCGTAGTTGATAGTCCCATCTCACCAGAGCAACACTTTCCTTTGTATATACACATATCGCTCAATCATGCTACTAAACAAGACGCAGCAGTACATAGTTGCGTACTCCGCAATTACCATGGCACTACTAAGCTGGTCGATCTACGATTCCTTATCGAAATCTTACAATTTTGTTATGTTCATAGTGGAGTTCACCGACGGGATGAAGCTCGGGATCTTGATCAACTTTATCGTGTTCTTATTTCTAGCAATTGACAAGGTACTCCAGGTGTTGATTTTCGGATCGTTACGCATGATTGAAATAGAACACTTGTTTGAGAAGTTGCCGATATTTGCCATAAATTTGTTGTTAAACTTGACGACTGGCGACAATAACATGATCTTGAATGTGTTTCTCATGGGGTTGAGCATCAGCTTTAAGGTGTTCCACATTATCATGTTTGACCGATTGGACTATGTCAATGTCTTGATCGTGAACAAGATAAACAACCATGATATGCAGATTCAGTTGGCTGACGTTGTGAGACATTTTGGATTACTGATTAACTTTTGGTTGAACTTGGGATTTATCTTTGTTGATTTCGGCTTGGCCAAGTTCTTGGTCTATGATGTCTTCCAGGGGATTAACTCGGTAACGTGTCTTTTATTCGGGTTCCAGTTTGCCGTGCAGGGCGTTAATGCCTTGACGTACTTTGCCAAGTTGTCCTTGGGCATCTACGAGATTGTGTTTTATAGGATCAGGAAGAATGAAGTCCGTAGATACGAAGAAGAACAGGAAGAGGAAGAGGAAGAGGAAGTCGTTGAAGGAGAAACTTCGGGTGATGTTACCGCGGGTGAAAGTGGATCGCTTAGATCTGGCAATTTGGGTGAAGCTGATGTTGAGGACGACGACGATGATGATGACGATGATGACGACGAATTGGAACTCATATGGGAGAGCAAACCATACTATTCGAAAGGAGTGGAGATTGCGTCTTCTGCATTGACTTCCATTTCTTACTTATCATTCCTTTATTTATTGACAATCCATTCCGGACTTTCGTTACCGTTGTCGATGTTGCAAGGAACCTACTCGTCAATGAGAAAAACATGGATTGAAGTCACTCAATTGCTTGCGTTCATTGAAAAATCAAAACGGTTGGACACCCAACTAGCCAACGCCAACCGTGCTGATTTAGAAGCGTCTGACAATTTATGTATCATTTGCCGTGAAGACATGCACTCAATTGAAGACTACCAGCGTCTTTTCAACAAACCTCAGAGTTCAAGAAGATCACCCAAAAAGTTGAAATGTGGACATATCTTGCATTTGGGATGTTTGAAAGATTGGTTGGAAAGATCAGATAGTTGTCCATTGTGCAGGAGAAAGGTGTTTGAAGAAGCTGCCCCTTCAACTGCCTCGAGTGCCCATGTTCCACCAGCACAAGCTCAACCTCAAGCACAGCCAGTTCCACCAGTTGGTGCACAAGTAAATGTACCTAATCCACCTGTGAATGCAGATTTACAAAGAGGGTTTAGAGAGATCAATGAGTTTCTACACAACAACCACCCACCACAACAACAAGAAGAAGCTCAACAACAACAAGCAGAACGGTCCAACCCTCATAGCCACACACAAACGCCCACGGGAACAGCGACACCTGTCGAACCTGTAGAAGGATCCTCCAGAGATGTTCAACGACCAATAATATCCGAGATATCTTCATCATCAACAAGTACTGATTCCTCAGCCTCAACAGCTCCTTTATTCCAATCCATAACGTTACCAAGCAACGTTTTATTGCCACCCGGCTGGTTACTACTCCCGTTGGAGAAACCACAAAGTGAAGAAGAACAAGCAAATGGAGAAGTGGATTATAAAGTAAACATTTCGAACTACCATAAAGCCAATATGAAACTAAAACCGAAGGAATCCAATACCCGAAACATCAAGATCTATGATGTTCCAAAAGAGTCGCCGCCGATATAGTGAGATTGATAAATAAAATAAATAATACATTTGTGAGTGTCTATTACTTTAGTTTGAATCAGAATCAAAATCGAAATCGAAATCAAGCATGGTCTGCTGACTCTGCAGTTTCGTGTTGTTTCGTTTGAAATCTGGTTCGATGCTGGAGCTTTTCGTGCTGTATAATTCTAAACTGTTTCTTCTGGTGTCAAAGGACCCAAAGGCATGTCCGTTTCTTTCTCCATCATCTCTCATTTCAATATCGTTCTCGTAATCTTCCTCCTCGAACTCTATCGGTTGCGTGTCTGGCAAAGTGTCGATTCGTTGAGTGTCTGGAAGTCCAATCCTTTGCGTGTCGGCGTAAAACAACGGCTGGGATGCCGGGTTTTCTTTGACTGATCCGTTGGAATGATCTCGTTGTGTCTCACTGTTGATCTCAATGATGTCTGCTGTCCTATCGACCTGTTTCAAACTTTCTCGTACTTCTTCCTCTTCGTCATCGGAGTAATTGGCGTCGTTCATATCGTCGAGTTGAGTTGGCTGAGCAGGTACAGGTGATGCCGAGTGCCTCTCTTCTTCTTCATCATCGTTGTCACTGGAGTCAGAACTGATTGCTCCCCAATCCACGTCATCAGAATCATTACCCACTTCATCCTCTTCCATCTCACTGGCACTTGATTCTTGGGCTGCCTTATTGATGTTAACAGCATCATACAAGCTCTTCATTTGACTAACAACCAATTCTTTAGGAAACTCAAACAGCAACTCGTCACACTTTTTCAAATTCTTCAGGAGCTCCCGCTCACATTTCCCCAACTCTTCCAAAACACCTCGTCTACCACTCTCGTCCTCTCCCCGTGTCTTCCACTCACTCACCACGCCGTCTGCATTACATACCCAGCACAACGCCGCGATGAAATACAACACACCTTCCATATTAAACGGCGGCTCCAAGATCAACTCGTTGACTTTATTCAACACCTGCTCGTACTCCCTTAGCACGAACAAGTTCCACAACGACGCAATGATGTACACGGGCGTCAATGTCTTTGACCCGGACCGCCATACCGGCGCGACGTTGCCCCTGTTATTCACCCTGGTGTTTGTCGTGGCATTTACGTTGGATATCAGGTAGAATGACGCGAGGTAATTGAAAAACTTCTTGACTTTCAACGACCAGGTGTTACTGTGATGGTGGAGCTCCGACATCTGGAGAAGGATCTCGATGCCGAGGGGCCATATTGACCGGAGGTCAACTTGTGGGAATCGAATCAATATACTGAATATCTTGTAGGCTTGTGCCCAGTTCTGTTTCATCATTTGGAGGTGGAGCAACATGGATAGGTTCTTGAGGTGGTGGTTGAAGATAGATTTGGGCTGGGTGTCCTTCGAGGTGTTGCTCGTGGCTTGGTTTACCGGTAGGACTTCTAACCCATTGGACTCGATTATGAACTTTGATTTGCTTAGGTTGTTTGAGTGATCAAAGTTGTGCATAAACTGGTGGAGTTTATTCGTCATGACAATATCATACTCCTCATACCTATGATCCTGCTCTCTGTCTTGTCCACCTTCTTCTCCTTCTCTGTTTTCCAAATACGTATTCACTTTCAGAATCACAGAATCATTCTCCTTATCCACACTCTCCACCCCGTTCTTTTTCTTCCCGCTCTTCCGGCTATTTTTCATCTTCGAGACGTTCTTATTCAAAACATCTTCCAAATCATGCCAGATTTCATACGTCTCCTCCGGCTTCAACTTCTTGCCCATCTCATAATGCAACAACTCCAATACTTTCCCCTTATGTCGTCGTAGTTTCTTCCGCATTGCACCGTTCGACCGGGCATATATCTCGGTATACTTCTTCAACTCTGCGTATTTCGAAACGAGCTGCCTCGATGTCTTGGCCACCCGCGCCCCCTGCGCGGACTTATTTCGAAATGTTATATCTTCAAACATAGGCTCTTTAATCTGGTATGCATAGTATTTTATGTGGTTGTTGGTGTAGGTGTTGGGGGTAAACGGTTGGTTTGGAGTGCTTGATAGTGAAGATCAGTAGTAATCGGATTTGTCAATTTTTTTTTTATTTTTCTGTCGAGTGCTTTTATTTCTGCGATGAGAAGAAGAAGGGGGAAGAAAGAAACTGCAAAATGCCAAAACGCAAGCTGTTTTCACAAACTAATAACTTATAATGAAATAACTTATGTAATACTATTTACAGATCTTCTTAATTTATCGTATCAGTGTAATCTAATTCATTCAGCGAGGGGCTTAGAACATACCTGGCATTCCACCCATGCCGCCCATTCCTGGAGCAGCTGGAGCAGCGGCTGGACCCTTTGGTTGTGGAGCATCAACAATGGCACATTCAGTAGTGGCCAACAAGGAGGCAACACCAGAGGCATCAACCAAACCGTTCTTGACAACCTTGAATGGATCAATGATACCGGCAGCAATCATGTCGGTGAACTCACCCTTGGCAGAGTCGTAACCCTGGTTGAAATCTGGTTCGTCGTAGATCTTACCAACGATAACAGCACCTTCTTCACCAGCGTTTTCAATGATTCTCTTGGCTGGCTTGGTAATGGCAGCCTTGATGGTTTCAACACCCAACTTTTGGTCAAAGTTGGCAGCCTTTTCCTTGACTTCGTCCAAGATTCTGGTAGCCTTGATCAAAGCAGTACCGCCACCTGGCAAGATACCTTCTTCAACAGCAGCTCTGGTAGCGTTAAGAGCGTCTTCGTAACGGTCCTTCTTTTCACCGACTTCGACTTCAGAAGAACCACCAACCTTGACAACGGCAACACCACCGGACAATTTAGCTAATCTTTCTTGTAATTTTTCCTTTTCGTATTCAGTAGTGGCAGCATCACCAATGACGGCCCTGATTTGCTCACATCTGGCTTGCAAGTTTTCTTTAGAACCTTCACCGTTCAACAAGACAGTGTCTTCCTTGGTGACAGTGATGGCACCGGCAGAACCCAATTGCTCAATAGTGGCGTTTTCTGGCTTGATGTCCAATTCCTCAGTGAAGACAGTACCACCGGTCAAGATGGCAAGATCACCCAAAGTGTTCTTTCTGTTGTCACCGAAACCTGGAGCCTTAACGGCACAGACTTGCACTTGACCTCTCAACTTGTTCAAGATACAAGCGGCCAAGGCTTCACCGTCGACATCTTCAGCAACGATCAACAATGGTCTTCTGGTTTGGTTGGAGATTTCCAAAGATGGCAAGATGTCTTGGATGCTGGAGATCTTCTTTTCAGACAACAAAAGCAATGGGTTTTCGAATTCAACCTTACCGGTCTTGGTGTTGGTGATAAAGTATGGGGAGATGAAACCACGGTCGAACTTCATACCTTCAGTGACTTCCAACTCATCTTCCAAGGTCTTACCTTCCTTGACTGTGATAACACCTTCCTTACCAACCTTTTCCATAGCGCTGGCCAACAAGTCACCAATGTGCTTGTCACCGTTAGCAGAAATGGTGGCAACTTGGGCAATTTCTTCAGAAGTAGTGATTTCCTTCTTGTTCTTTTGCAAGAATTCAATAACGGCTTCAACAGCGGCTTGAGAACCTCTTCTCAAGTCCATTGGGTTACAGCCAGCAGCAACGTTCTTGACAGACTCAGTGAAGATGGATCTACCCAAGACGGTGGCAGAAGTGGTACCATCACCAGCACTTTCGTTGGTCTTGGCGGCAACTTCTTGCAATAATTTAGCGCCCAAGTCTTCAAACTTGTCTTCCAATGTGATTGATCTGGCGACGGTGACACCATCCTTAGTGATTTTTGGAGCGCCAAACTGCTGTTCAATCAAGACGTTACGACCTTTTGGACCCAAGGTGACGGAGACGGCGTCAGCCAAGGTGTTGACACCTTTCAACAAGGCAGCTCTTCCTTCAACTCCGAATTTCAATTCCTTGTGGGACAAGTGACGAACAAAGGTCTTAATGGAGGATCTAGTGTTTGCTCTTAACATGGTTACTCAACTGATAATGATTGTTACTCAACAGTGGTGGTGATGGAACCTGAAAGAAAGAGAAGAAAGAAAGAAAGAAAGAAATGGAAGAAGTTAAATTTTTTTGGGCATGATGAAAAATTTCGGATATGTATTTGGATTACGGGGCGACCCCAACAAACGAGCGAAGTCACGATTCTCCTGCCAGCAAAATTTTTCTTTTTCTTCGAGAAAATTCTACTAACTTAGTCGTGCGCCTGACGACAAAAAACGTGATACACCACAAGTGAGTCACGTGGCATCACCGCTTTGGTTGCAAAAACAACTCAAATCCTAGTTAGTAATAATACACGTGTATATTTTGCTATATACTATTGTCCCCGAGTCCCTCCCTCCTGGCTGAACTTATCTCTCTTGCTGCTACTTCTCCAACTCTTACTTCGGGGGGTGTGGGCGCTAAAGCCTGTAAGGTGTACTGAATAATTGACTCCTAATAAAAGTTTACTGAATAAATGATACCGAATAAGGGTTGTACAATCAATTTGTAATATGGGGGTGGAATAAGAGTGAAGTAAGTAGTACAGCAAAAAGTAGAAAAGTTCAAACCAGTACCAACAATAGCAACTGAGGTCATACTTCAATTAAATCGACTTCCCAGTTCATGCTCTGTAGTTTGTTATCCAACTCCTGTATCTGTTTGAGTAGCTCTTCAGCTTTGGTGTCATATTTGGACACATCAACGAAGGACATAAATCGCACTTGCTCTTTGGAGGTCAAGTCCTGCTCTTCACCGTTCTCGACAATTCGTTTCACCAAATCTAGCTTCTTTTCTAGTCTCAGTCGGCGGATTAGCATCTCATTTATGGTTGTCTCTCCCTCTGCTATGCTTAGCGTACCAGGCACTATCTTCGTTACATTGTTCGTGTAGTTTATGGATGACACAAGGCTCGCTAGTTGCTCGGACCTAGCAACATACTCAGCATATTTCTCATCAACGTTGTAAAGCGGCTTCTTGCCTTCCTGTAGGATCAACGACTGCAGCATCTTCTTCACGACTCGACCTATCTCGTTTGCTAAGTCTTTGCGTTGCTTCAAAGCTTCAGCTAATTTCATAATTGGTTGTTGTGGGATGAAGGGAACGATTGGTTGGTTAAGGAAAGAAAAAAGTGTGGGGGACGAGAAAGGGTTGAAATGGTCTGGTATTTATAGACCAATGGTTATTTACGAACTTTTAGGTGATCTGCCTGGTGTGACTAATCTCGTAAGGTAAACAAACAAACACACAGAAAAATTAGTCACTCTGTTGTTCAATAAACTGCATGATCCACAAGCTGAACTATTTATAACCACCACAGATTGTGCCTTGCGCAAAAGTATACATCAACTTCCTCATCACCAACAATGAAGTTAGTCGAGGCATTGCAATTGAAAGAGCGATTAGAAGACCAGATGGCAGACACACTGGAACTAATCTCCAAATGCTGTAAAGCACAGGAAGGCAGCAAGCCACCATTGGACCCCGATGTGTTATTCCAAGAATACGAAGCTCTAGAAAAGGAGTTGATTGATATAACAGTTCGGATTCAAAACACCAATAATGCAATCACGTTCAAGTATTTGAATAGCGACACCGCCAAAACCATGACTCAGGCGCTTGCTGAATTGGACGCTTTGAAGATGCAGCGCCTGAGGGTCAACTACATTGTTACACACGGAATCATTGAGAACGATCGATGGAGTAGTAAAAAGATACTAGATGTGTCATATGTTGACGTTGCCAAGTATTACAAGTTGAAACAGGAACTTCTGGACCAATGGCACTCATTGAAGATGAGTATACAGTCAGCAAACATGGAGTTTGATTTAATATAAGGTACTGGTTATTGACTATTGTTGTGTATATTCGCTCCGTTTCTAAATACGTAGTAGCTGTTCTGTAATGCATGCCATTCAGATTATTCACATCTCGCGTAGTCTATGCTTTTCTTCTTCTTCTTCTCTGTGGAGTCACCGATCTAACAACATGTGCTTGAACCTTGGTTAGTCTCGGCACTATTATCAATGCTTATATCAACTGTTTCTGGGTGGCTACTGCTCTTCGTGTTGGTAGTTCCGTCTTCGTTGGTTTCATCCTGGTTGAACTCGGGCAAAGATTGGGCAATCTTCTTGAACAACAACTTGACATTGTGATTTGCCTTCGTTGAAGTCTCAATAAAGAACTTTGCGCCAATTTTATTCTGTAAACTTTCAACATCCTCCAAGCTGACCTGTCGCTTGTCCGTGGCCAAATCCAGTTTATTACCCACCAACACTATTATCACGTCGTCGCCTCTTTCCAACTTGACATCTTTGATCCATTTGTCCAAATTCTCAAAGGACTTCTTATTGGTTATGTCGTAACATATCACAGCGACATGGGAGTCTCGAATATAGGAAGGAATCAATGATCGGAAGCGCTCCTGTCCTGCAGTGTCCCACAATTGCAATCTTATGGTTTTTCCCTCTTCCAAGTACATTGTTTTGGACAAAAAGTCTATACCAATGGTTGCTGCATATGTCTCATCGAATGTGTCATACATGAACCTGGTGATCAAGGACGTTTTACCAACACTTTGATCTCCAAGGAACACAATCTTGTATTTCTTTAGTAAGTTTGACTTATCTGAGCTCATCTTTGTAGTAGTTGGAGTATTAATGAATGGATGTGTTTGTAGTCTAGTAAGATGAGCTTGTAGTGGTGGTGTTAGTGGCTGGTTTGGATGATATTAAATGTGGTGATAGCTGATCAGTTTTGTTTGGACTGGAAGCTGAGGTTTTTTTTTTTCTTCTCTTTGCTAAAGTTGTTGGTTCGTTGTTCATGATTTGAAGAAACAAAGAGAAGGAGAAAAAAACAAATGTGTTGTAAAATGGAAAAAAAAAACAAGAAAATTTCAACCACCCAGAAGATCAGACAACCAACAACACCACAACCACCAAGGAGATGGACGACGCAGAACTAAACGCAATCAGACAGGCAA
>JAJSEA010000441.1:0-17097 GCA_026724345.1 Candida sp. AC06 | reverse complement strand
GTGTAATAATAGTGAACCTTTGTGTAATAAATCTTCATGCAAGACTTGCATAATTCGAGCTTGGGAGTTCACGCGTCCTGCTGCTGTTGCTGTTGTTGATCCACAGGTTAAGTTGAGATTTTAACGAGATAACACAAAGAACAGGGAGATAACACACAAACCAGAGAGGAGTAGAAAGAAAGATTATGATTTTCAGTTTCTGTCTGTGGTGGTGTGCTTTGAAATTTATTTTTCGTGTTTTGTGTCCCAGCAATAGAAACTGGGCCTTTATTTTCATGGTGTCGAACAGAACACAATACAATGCAGGGCTACTCCTTGCTTGCTTCCAAACAAGCCGTAGGCAGATGAGAAAAAGCAAAAAAGCAAAAAACAGAGAAGGAGACGAGGTACAGCTGTTGTGTGTCTGTTGGTACGCCAATCCAATCGCCCTTTGCTGTAGGGTAATAATTTTACTCAATTGAGCGAATGGGAACAATGTAGTCTGGGCTCGTGTGGGAATGCGTCTGATACACGTCTTGTCGAGGAGGATGTTGGTGGGCGACAGAAGCAGACGAGCATGGCGTATCGTCGAGTGAAGATGAAATTGCAGGGCGGGCAAGCCGAAAGAAGAACGGAACCTGCAGAGTTCAAATTTTAAAAATAAAAAAGAAAAAATTCACAAGGAGTGGGATACTGCCAGGTGGGATGAGAGATGAGGGAAGTGGGATGTGGGATGTTGGATGTGGTGAATAAAGTTTACAAGTATGTTGGAATAGGCAAAAGAGGCGTAGCAGGCTGTTTGTGAGTCGGGTGTCGGTGTCGGTGTCGGTGTCCCGAGTGGAGTGCAGTGTTGTTGTTGTTGAGAGATTTGGGTTCAGTCATTGGGGAGTGGAATAATGTCGCACCAGTAGAAATGTCGTGCGTGTGTGAGTGAGTGAGTGTGTGCGTTGTTACTTAATGTTGTTGATTGTTTTCTATTTTTGGGAGAGGAATGTCGCATTGTGTTTCCCTTTTTGCAGTTTTGTGTTACATTGATTTTGTTACACTACCTTTCCTGCTTCCTGTGGACACACAGGCAATATAACCCACTGGCTTTCTCTCTCTGTCTCTGTCTCTACCCTTCCCACCCTGTTTCACTTTCACTTTCACTCTTCTCTTCCTCTTCTCATCAGCCAACTGGGCAAGACACACAGTACAACTACTTGTTGACACCAACCACCTCATCTACACATTCGTTTGATCCACACTCCTCTTCCCTGCGTCCTTCGTTATCCAAGCTGCCGGTCCAAGACATTTCCTACTGACTGAGTTTCTTTTGTTTTGTCTAGCTTTGTTTAGTTTTGCTTGTCCCAGGCACCAAAGAAAATTTTTTTTCTTCTACCAAATTATTTGCTTGTCCTTGATTCATTTGGCATCTTCAACAATAATACTACCCTGTCCACCAACCCTCCCTTGAGTCTTACACCCTCCAAGAATTTCACAAACCTACTCAACTCTTGGTATCATCTTGGCTAAGAAAAAACTTACACTCATCCACTTGCATCTCCACACACACACACACAGCTCTTAGCTGCAAAACTAAATCTCCCATACATAAATATTCCCTTCCACCATGGCTTCCACCCCGAGGGATTTGACCTCAAATAACCCAAACTACCACAGGGACAACAGCAATGAAGACCTAAACTCAGACTACACCCCAAGAAACCCATTTGCAGACGACCAGGACCAGGACTCTGGGTCGGTTTCATCCTCCTCACAGCACAACCAACAGACTTCCCGCACCCTCCAGCTGTCCTCAAATTTCCCCGAGTCCGAATACGGCAAACCTTTCCAGGCATACAGCGGATACTACTCCAACGGCGGCAGCTCCCAATACTTGAACCAGGAGATCTCCAACTCAGACGAGTCCAAATTATTGCCCAACCACAACACTTATAGCCGCGACGTGTCCTCGAGTTCCGCTAGCGACAACACCAGATTAAACCCCAAGTCCGCCACAGAGTTCGACAGGTACCCTTCTTTAGCCGGCTCCAGAGTGGTCTCCACCACCTCATTGCTCTCATACAACCACCATAACAACAGTACATCACATACTCCCCGCCCGGGCGATTCCCGAGATTCAACCACCAGCAGCGTCAACAACGAGTCCACCATCAGTGACAGGTCAAACAGCCCTTACGCAACAGATTTCAGTCCCTTTGGTGGCTACCCGGCCTCCTCGTTCCCCCTCAGCATCGACGAGAAGGAATCCGACGACTATTTGCACAACCCGGACCCCGTGGTTGACGCAGAATATGACAAGAATAGATTTTTGTACGACTTGAAGAACATGGACAAGAGATCCATGGGTGGCTTCATTGGACTCATTGTTTTGTTACTCGCTGGTCTCGCGGTGTTTGTCGTCGTGCCCGCATTGACTTACTCCGGTGCTACAAACCCATACCATCCACAACACTACGAGGTCTTGACCCAGTACACATACCCTATGCTCAGTGCCATTCGTATGGATTTAGTCGACCCAGACACCCCCCAGGAAGCACTCACCAAGAAGTCGAAAGACGGAGACGAGTGGGTGTTGGTGTTCTCCGACGAGTTCAACGCCGAGGGAAGAACGTTCTATGAAGGTGACGACCAGTTTTTCACCGCGCCAGATATCCACTATGATGCCACGAAGGATTTGGAATGGTATGACCCAGACGCCGCCACCACCGCCAACGGAACCTTGACCTTGCGCATGGACGCCTACAAGAACCACAACTTGTTTTACCGTTCCGGTATGCTCCAGTCCTGGAACCAGATGTGTTTCACACAGGGCCACTTGGAGATCTCTGCAAGAATGCCCAACTACGGTAACGTTACCGGTTTGTGGCCCGGTTTGTGGTCCATGGGGAACCTCGGACGTCCTGGATACTTGGCCTCCACAGACGGTGTGTGGCCATACTCCTACGACTCCTGTGACGCCGGTATCACACCTAATCAGAGTTCTCCCGATGGTATCTCCTACCTTCCTGGCCAGCGTCTCAACAAGTGTACGTGTGCGGGAGAAGACCACCCTAACCCAGGTGTCGGAAGAGGCGCACCAGAAATCGATGTCATTGAAGGAGCAGTTATGACGGATCCTACAGGGAGAGTGGCTGACAACGGTGTCGCCTCCCAGTCCCTACAGCTCGCACCCATGGACATCTGGTACTACCCGGACTACGATTTCGTCGAGATCTACAACAGCTCCGTCACCACCATGAACACATACACCGGTGGTCCGTTCCAACAGGCCCTCTCAGCAACAACCACGTTGAACGTGACGTGGTACGAGTTTGGTGACGGCGAGCACAACTTCCAGACATACGGGTACGAGTACTTGAATGACGACGAAACTGGTTACTTGCGGTGGTTTGTCGGAGAGAACCCGACGCTCACGGTGCACTCGACTGCGTTGCACGCGAACGGAAACATCGGCGCCCGTCCGTTGTCGAAAGAACCAATGAGCTTGATTTTGAACTTGGGCATCTCGAACAACTGGGCATACATCGACTGGAACAGTTTGTTCTTCCCCGTGACGATGCGAGTAGACTACGTCAGGATCTACCAACCCCCAGATGCAGTGAATGTGGGGTGTGATCCGGACGACTTCCCCACGGCGGATTATATCAAGAAGCATGAGAATATTTACTATAATGTCAACTTGACGACGTTCGAGGAAGGAGGGTACACGTTCCCGAAGAACAAGTTGATTGGATGTTAGTAGGTTATATATACTTGGAATCATTAAATTATAGAGATGTTTTTTTTTTTTTTTTTTTTGGAGAGGGAAGATCGACACCTTGGAATTGTGGAGTCGAAGGCGGATCGTGTGGGTTATGCTTCTGCCAGGTTTGATCCCAATTACGATAGTCCCCGGTAAAGCATTGCATGAAAGTAACCACAGCAAGTCACACCCCAGACCAAATACCTGTTAGAACAATCAACGCACCAGCCAATCAGAACATAAAGATAGACATCCAGAAAACAGTGGCTTTTGTGGAGAGTCAATTGCCCATAGTAGGTTGCAAGCTTGGATTAGCAGAGTCATAGGGTAAGAAAATTCGCAGCCACAATTATGTGCTAACAAATGGTAGACGCGCGGTGGGTCGACTCGGGTGAGAAATCGCATGGAACAATACAAAGCCAAACGCCACAGTTATCACCTCCTGCTGTAAACACCAACGACACAAGCACCTAATCCCTGGGATCCCACCACATAGACTCATGCATAATGTACAAGAAATTAAGCATGCTTCGACAATGAAGCCTAAAAAGAGCCACAACTTTCATAACTTCCTATAAAAGAACCCATCAATTCCCCCCTCATCACCATCTACTCACCACCATCCTTTTCGGAACCAACATCCACATCATCACTCATCATGGTCTCATTAAACGTTAACTCAATTGGCATAATCGGCGGTGGTCCCGGTGGTTTAGCCTCCCTTTACGAATTCCTCAACACTGCCAAAGACGGCACCTCGACCGTTGGCACCGGCACGCGCCCCACCGAGCCAGCATTCACCAAGCTCGTTGTGTTTGAGCAGAAGGATGCCGCCGGAGGGATCTGGGGGCGCAACGGCAAGGACGCCGACTTGGCCGTACCACCGCAGAGCGTCTTGGACACGCAGAAGTACGGGGACCCGTTCGTTGTCAAGCCTACAAATGCCTTGCCGGACGGAATCGAATCGTCATCTAGGGACAACCCCGTCGTGACAGGCAAAGACACCTTGCAGAACGAGTTGGAGTGGAAGCGCTCCGGCGTGTACCCGTTCTTGTTCACCAACATCCCGGCGAGATTCACGAGGTTCAGCTACCAGCCAGACGAGGAAAAGTACCACGACAAGTCCCGTGCAATCTACCCGTTCTTGTACCACCAGGAGTTGGAGCAACGGTTCAGCGACTTCATCGAAAGGGAGCAGTTGGCACAGTACATCCGCACAAACACCACCGTCGAGAACATCCTGAAGAACTCCCAAGGGAAGTGGGTCGTTTCGGCACGGTACAAGAACCCAGAGTCGGGAAGCAACGAATGGTACCAGGAGGAGTTTGACGCGCTTGTTGTTGCTAACGGACACTACACTGTTCCTTACATCCCGGAACTCCCAGGCTTGGCCGAGTACAACGCAAAGAACCCCGACGTCTTGGTCCACGCCAAGTCGTTCCGTGACATCGAGGACTACAGAGACAAGGACGTGTTGATTGTCGGCGGGTCCATCTCGACAGCTAACATCGTGCAGTACATCATCCCCGTGGCCAAGTCCGTGACGAACGCCAAGCGTGGCAAGTCCTTAGTGTTTGAGTTCATCAATGACGCGTTAGTCGTCCCTGAGATCGACGCCAAGGGGACCATCGACCACTTTGACACTGAGTCCGGCGAGGTGCACTTTTCCGATGGCACACACAAGAAGTTCGACAAGATCATCTTCACCACGGGATACCACTACCACTACCCGTTCGCCACGGAGTACTTGCAGCTCGTGAACCCAGGGAACTTGTCCCGCGTGAAAGGGTTGTACTACGACACGTTCTACCAGAATGACCCAACGTTGGGCACCGTGGGGATCGCCGTGTCGCACTTGAACTTCCACACGATCGAGGCCAGTGCTGCTGCGTTGGCGGGCGTGTGGTCGGGTGCCAAGGAGTTGCCTACGCAGCAGGAACAGGAGCTGTGGGAAAAAGGGTTCGTTAAAGCCAAGGGAGACTCAATCTTTTTCCACTTCTATAGCCACCATGATGCCGGCGACCAGTTTGTCGATAAGTTGTATGCTTATGCGCCTAAGGAAAGATACAATCCGTTGAAGGTCGAGGGTCCGTTGGTTGGTGAGGTCGATGAGGGATTGGAGAAGTTGGCGGAGTTGTATTACTTGATCAAGGACCAGAAGTTGACCATTAAGGATACGTCCTTGCCGGTTGAAGCTTAAATAGTGTGTGTGTTTTTTGATAGTTAGTGTATCGAGTATATCGACGTTATTATTTTAGTATGTTGATCAATTGGTAGTTGCATAACGAACTAGCTTGCAAAAAAAAAAAACTACAATCACAACAACTCTTCTTCATAGGTTAAAGATGGGTAAAGGCAGATCCGTCAAGGTCAAGAAGATCCAAGTTGTCAAGCAATCGCCAACGTCACAATCATCCACCCACCGCACCACCACTACACCTTCCTTATCCAGCACACAAATCTACAACGAGTACAAACGCTCGCAGCTCCTCGACCTAAACGCCTTCCTCACAGACTTGCAGCATTTTAAAGACGCCCAGGAGATGCAGGACCCAGAGCTTGTCTTGAAGCAATCGTGGGACCGCTTGAAGGAACAGCTCACGCTCAACGACAACATCTACCGTTTACGTATGCTCGAGGCGAGACTGGCGGACGTGGGCACGAGAAGTAAAGGAACGAGAGGTGGTGCTGTAGTCTTGGATACGAAGGAGATTGAATATATTGAGTTGCGGAATGAGACGTTGGAGATGATCAGACCCGTGGATTGTATGGTTAATGAGTTGTTATCGGATTGGAAGCGGGCTACTGAGGAAGAGAAGAAAGGTAGTGGGGGACGTCACGAGTGTGGTTGAGGAATGAAAGGGCTTAGTAGAAAAGTGTATAGTGTCAAAGTACCGGCGCTAGAGGTTTATCTTCTTCTACAACCTTCCCTTTCTTATCAGTTGGTTTAATATTAGGGGCTGCTCCACATCGCTACCCGATACTGCGACTGCGACATTGTGCGACATCGGGGGGAGGAGGAGATCAGAGACATCACCACAATCTCAATCTCCACCACACACAAAAAATTAAACCCTCCCACTGTACACACTTTCTCCTTCTCTCTCCCTACAAGCCACAACTACCACACAATGACAGAGCCAACGTTGAACTTCCACATCCAGACCCACCAGACGCAATTCAAGATCCCCGTGGAGTTGATCAAGAAGAACTTCAAGACCATCCAGAAACTAATCGAGAAGCAAAAGAAGCAGCTCACGGACGATATATCCAAGATCAAGAGGGCCCAGGCGTTGTCCAGCGCTGCCAAGTTGGAGTTGATCCAGAGACTAATCAGGAACTTCGAGGCGTTCCAGAAGAAATTGACCCTTGCTGTGAAGAAAGACGAGGAGTTTAGATCGCGCTTGATCACGAGATTGGAGAACCTACTGGAGTTGCTGCGGTTTGTGGCGGGACTGGAAACGAAAGGAGGAGAAGAGGGAGCAGGAGCAGGAGAAGGAACAGGCGGGAATGGAGATGATGAGGCGGATAAGGTGTTGGATTTGCACAATCCGAATTTGATTAACTGGTACCGAGATCAAACGAACTTGTTGATAATTGACTACTTGATCAAGTCAAACACGCGGAGTGATGCGAACATCGGGTTGTTACTTTTGAAGAACCTCGCGGAGACGAACCCGAAGTTGATGAAGTTGATAGACTATGATCTATTTGAGAACTTCAACCAGGTGTTTGTATCGATCGTGCAGGACCACGATTTGACGATGATTATTGCGTGGTTCAACGAGAACAGAAACGCGTTGAAGAAGATTAGTTCGAATTTAGAGTTTGAGATTAACTATTGTAAGTTCTTGACGTTGATTGAGAAAGGTGATATCAATGAGGCGATCAATTACTCAAGGGAGAACTTGTCGTCGTATGGAAACAAGGAGAATTACTCGGACCAGGATAACGTGAACCATGCGATGAATTTGGAGAGGTTGAAGAGTTTAGGTGGGTTGTTGGTGTTTAGGTCAATGGAGCAAGAGGAGAATTCTAACTCGTTGACGTTCTCGAATAAGTTGATGATTAATTCGGTGCAGTTTAAGGAGTACCAGAAGTTGTTGTCAAATGAACGATGGGAAAGCTTATCGCAGTGCTTTATCGAGAATTTCACCAAGTTGTATGGTATCACAAAGAATTACCCCATTTACATATACCTTTCTGCTGGGTTGTCCAGTTTGAAGACCAAGTCGTGTTACCACAATGCTGAGAATACAGTATTTAAGGATCCCAATGCGGTGCTGGACGCCATGGAGATGGATAAAGGGGGCGGAGAGGAAGAGAAGATGTTGACGGATAGGAAATACCGTGGTCCAAATCATTACTACCAGATCCTCAACAAGATCAACAACTGTCCTGTGTGTTCACCTGAGTTGTTCAAGTTAAGTCAGAACTTGCCATATGCCCAGCTAATCACAAGTATATTCAATAATCCGTTTAAACTTCCTAATGGAAACATCTACCCATTTGACAAGTTGTTGTCTCCCAACGACAAGTACTTGCTGGAGAAGAACACACTCTTGCGGTTGAACAAGATCAAGGATCCATTGACTAAAGAGATATTCTATATAGACCACTGTATACGAGTCTTCCCCGCCTAATCGCTGTCATTGTCTTCTTTGGTGGACTCCTCCTGTTTAACCCACTCATCGAATATATAAATCCTTGCATCTCGTTCTGCTGCCGGCTTTGTAGTATTCTTTGTGCTGTTCGTTCGCCTATGATGATATTCCGGGAACATCCCCCACTCAAACCTTCCTGATCTCTCCACCTTGTACCCTTCACTCTTTCCCAAGATCTTAATCCCCCACGAATGGTACGGCTCGCCTTCAAACAACGAAATGATAATCTTTCCCATAGTTTTCTTATACCCCAGCAAGTCCTCCGAATTAACCAATTCAAAAACCAGTTTACAATTCTTGAAAAACAGCAAGATGAGGTTCTGATGGTCCCGGATATTCCTGTCCTGATCCTTAATCCCACGCCCAGTATGCGGGAAGTTAAACATCACGTAGTCCAAACTCTCGCCATTCTCAAACAACTTCACTTTCTTATTCTGCTTTTTCTGCCTCGAATTCATCGTGAGTTTCAACGTCACTGGCAAGTTCGTCGCATCGACTCCATGCATCACCCTCACCCCGAGCTCCGCTAGCTCCGTAAGCGTCTCCTCCACATCGGGGTACTTTTCAAGTAGTGTCTCGTGCGTGTCGAAGCTCGTCGCGATGAGGTTCTCAGGGATCAAGAAGTTCTGCAATATCAAGGACCTAGCGAAGCTGAAATCACCCTCACCGATCAACAACACCCTCTCGTGTCCATTAAAAGGCATCAATCCTTTGGATCTTCCCCGCGATGTCGCCTGGTGGAGCTTGTTCTGCTGCTTCTGCTTCTTCGACGTCTTCATCGACTTGATCTTGTTGAGCTTGTTCTGCGATGAGATCTCTGCGTTCTGCGCAAGCTTGGCCTGCGTCTGCTCGCGTGTTTGATGGCGTGCGAGGGCGCCTTTGAGGCCCTTGGATTGGATCGACTTGCCTTTGAGTTTGCGTGCCATGGTGTGGGTTGAGGGTCTGGCCGGGATGAGGCGAGATGGATGTGGGTTTGATGTTTTTGGGAAAGTGATGGAGTTTTTGGAAGCGTGCACGACTTGGGTGGTGATGGAAGATCAAGACAGGGAGTGGTGTTAGTTGTAGATCTAAGGGGAGTTCCAAAAGAACTGTGGGAACAAACGGTCCTTAGTGGATAAGCCTTGAAGAGGCACAATGGTAACGGTAGGTCTCTTGGATGTCAAGGCACTTGTCTACGTTGTTGTTCATTCAAAACACAGTAAAATCGTTATACTTATATTAAATAAAAGTGGTGCTATACATTCGTTGGGTGTAAGTACTGGTGAAACAGTATACGTAATGGGCGACTTTAACAATGTAGTCAATCATGAGGATGCATTGAAAGAAAAAGATAGACTCCACAAAAACCTACTTGCTCCTTCCTTACCCCCTTTTTATACTTTTCTTGATCCCTGAGACCCGCAACAGCCAGTGCGTGTACACGTTTCAAAAACTACCGGACTCACGTGCAAAGGCATTCTGTATGAAGGAACCAACAACGCCCTTGCTCTCACCCTGAAGGAGTTGACAGACGACTGGGTCAACGACGTGAACCACAGGGAGTTTGATCTCAGTACTGACACAGAAAACACGTAGCTGGAGAGCCAGGAACATTCCAGCTAGCCTAGTTGACAAACCTTCGGGCGGTAAACCACTGGCGAGAGTGTTGGATTCGAGGGGTGTCAGCCGGAAGACTACCAACTGATGCTGCCAACGATACACTACAAGACCTGCGTGTACTCACACGAAACATTGTATATTCGACTAGCAAAAACGTAAACAAACAAAGACAAGCTACACATCTAGTCCAAGGACAATCCCAAGGCTTCTCTCTGGGACTTGGAGTTCGGATCAAAGTAGCCGGTGTCGGCCAAAGACGTGACTCTCGTGCCGTGTCTACCTACAATCGACTCGTGGGAGAAGACGACGCTGTGGTTGGAGACTCTGTTGTCCCACAAAGCACTGACACCGCGGTAGACGTTCTTCTCCTTGTCGTTCTTCTTCTGCTTGATGCTTCCCAAAGTGATATCCCACTTCCATCTGACCTCGATGTCTCTGTTGGATTCAATCACGCTACAACACGCAGATAAGCGGGTTTTGTTGTGGCTGCAATAGATACTCGCAACTGAGAAAGAGGAGTAGCAGGTGCTAAAAAAGCGGAATTCTTCTTCTTTTAGCAGCCAAATAGTCACAAAAGCAGCATCAACCCGAACAGCATTCCCGCTGTGGCGCTGGTCAAATGGTCTGATTTAATTAAAAAGGTATTCATTAAACTACAACATTATACAATTTATTCCTTCCCGTAGTCAAATCTCGGGTTTAACGCAATCAAATCCTCCACGTCTTCGTCCATCATCTGCGTCACTTTCTCATAGCTAGGATCCTTCCTGATCATCTTGCTCCACTGATACAAGTTCGGGTACATCTTCCTGAGGTCCCTCTTATCTCCAAGGATCTCCTTCATGCCGTCCAAATTGTCAAACACGTTCTCATAAATGGGGAAACTCAAAATGACGTCTGCCCCCGTGAGCCTATCGCCAACAAAGAAACCCGTTTTGTTTTGCTCGAGCCGTGATTCCAAGTAATCCATGTTCAAGTACCACTCGTGCTTGTAGTACCCGTTGTTAATCGCCTTCGTGACGGTATTGACCAACTTCTTGGTTCCAAAAGGCGAGATGTGTTTAGCGGCTGAGTTGATCAACAACGCCATCTGGATGTGCTGGAGGGAGCCCTCGGCGAAGTGCAAAAAGTAGTCCACTTCAAGCTGTAGGTCCTCGCTCACGGGGTTCAAGATGTGCTCAGGGTCGTAGTAGCGTAACAAGTACTGCATGATGAAGCCCAGCTCCGATAATGAGATTGGGGGTCTGCCGTCAGCAAAGATAACTTCGAGCACGGGGGCTTTGCCGAGCTGGTTCACGTCGAATAACTGCAACGGTCCTCGCCATGTCTCGGGGTGTCTGAGGTATATCTTGACTTCGTAGTCGAGGTTGAGGATTTCCAACAACCAGAGGATTCTGTGAGATCTGGAGTCGTCGAGCCTAGGTGTTTGTTAGTCGTGTCCTTGGTGGTGCTTGCATCGTGCTATACATACCAGTGTAATATGAATCTATCTTCGAGTCCTTTTGGGTCAGCCATGGTTGTTATTATCAGTTTTGGTTAATAATACAAGTCAAGAAAAATAAACCAGAGGATCTTCCGGGTCCACTTATATATCCCATCATCGGAATATCGGTCTGTTTCAAGTGATTGCCAAAAATGGGTTATCGTATTACCGTTTTAGGAAAGAGTGGGCCATCTATTTTTTTTTTTTCGTTGATGGGCGAGTGGGGCAGGGACAATAGGGACATGGGCAACAACCGTTACTGGTTGAGGGAAGATTTGTTCTTCTTTCCAAATAGGAAACTCGTGGAAACCTTCATCTGAGCAAGAGCCAGATTTAGAAATGGGAAAAAGCAAAGTAGAATAATGGAGAAGTCGGTTGTGGAATCCCCAGTCGCGGGTTTGTCGGTGTCTACTAGGTGTCTTAATAGGGTAATACAGGTATATTCATTTGATGAAATTTACATAAGCGCAAAAGCGTGTGCTAGACTAGTGATTGTCAGTAAAGAACACATTTAACGGTTCTGGGCAATGAGCAAGATGGCCACCCAAATTGTTATTGTCTATGTGAGATCAAAATGGTGAAACACCCAGGCACACAACAGACGGACAATTTTGTCGAGGTTCCGTGTTCTTCCTTTTATACTTTTGGAGCGAAGGAGAGAAATAGATTTATGGCGAAACGTTACATCTCAGAGAAGTATGGAGATTGCAGGCATCGGGAATATAATAAGCTTACAATGACAGAGCACGACATCCAACACCGTTGCATTCTGGGATGCGGAAGATGCTGCAGCTCTCCGTAAGTAGTGGCCATCTCCCCCCGGGGTTCCGAAAGGCACGACATGTCTAATAAAATACAGGAGTAATACACTCATTTGCCAGAGATCACTCTTAGAATACCCGTTGATCTATCCTCAGACCAGCGTATTTCAACCAAGTGCACAGGTGTAGACCAGGACTAGGTCGTGTGTGTGATTACATCTTCTAGAGTTTCTTACTTCGCGGTTTGGTTGTGCTATGAGTCGTGTTTTGGGTTTGTAGTATCGTTGGTAAGAAAGTAAATTACCTTAGATCAATAAGTAAGAGTTATAGAATTGGTTTCTGAATAACTGAACAAGTAGTTATGAAGCTATAAAAAAGCATCCATTGTATATGGGAAACGAAAGATAATGAATGCATGACTATAAAATGAGGAGAAGTATTTACGAAACCTCAATTACCTTCTTCTCTGGTTTTGAATATGAGTTGAAGTGGTTTTCTAACCTTTCTCAAATCAGCTATTGAGAGCATTTGTAAATTAGCTGATGCATTCTCCTCGAGCATCTTGTTTAGCAACTGTTGCTCAACTTCCAGATAGGTTTTATTGAAAGAGCTTGATGTCGTGTTACATCCTTGTCTATAGACAGAAGACTACTACCGTCTAATCACGTCTAGCACCTCAGTGGAGTTCAGTCCACACTTGTTTAATGTACGTTTATTCTTTACCTTCCAATTGTAGACGCAGCTCTCTCACAGGTATCCCTTACGGTATAGCTGACATCAAGCACAACCGCATGATTTCCTTCAGGAGACTATGTCTATCACCATCTTCCTGTTTATTCCTTACGGTGTGTGTTGTTTGTTATGCTACGTGGCCATTGTGCACGACCACAAGACACCAGAAATAATATAAAAGGAGGACAATCGAAGGAGAGAAATCATCTATCAGCTGTTCTTTCATCACGGACAAAATTACTAGGGTGTCCAAATCCAAAACAGCGAGTACACTGGAGAGACCAATAGATATGCTACTAACGTTTGATTCCATCTAGCTCGATTATGTATTTTTGAAATATATTATTGTTTAGCCTACTGTTTTTTGAACGATCATCTGTAGAGATAGCTTGCTCTACGGCCATAGTGGAGCTATGCCATGTAAAACTCATAAAAACAAGTTATACCTCTACTGTTCTTTCCTGCTGTGCTTACACAACTCGGTCTGAAAATCCTCCGTATCACCAATCAGATTGACCCATCCCTCATGGGGAATCGATAAGATTACCCTTAATCTTGAGGAAACAAACTCTTATCTTCGACCTGACAAATCTTCAGTGCCAAGTACTAAGGACTATGATCAATTCACACACAATTAGGAAGCTCCTCAACCAGTGACTACCATTAATATAGCAACAGTTGGAACCACCATACGTTTAAACCTCCTCCTATCACATCCACACCCTCACCCCCAAATGAACTTACTCTCACTATACACCGTCTTGTTCTTCGCCAGCTACGTTACCTCCATCTCCTTCTTAACTCCCCCATCCCAGGATCCCTTCTACCGCGCACCGCCCAACCTCGAGCACTATGCACCGGGCGAAATCATCCGCATGCGTCCCCCGCCCAACCGCTTCAGCAGCTTCTACTTCCCGTTCGAGGTGCAGCGTGCCTGGCAGGTTCTCCTCCGCTCCAGTGACTCCTTCGGGCGCCCGACCCACGTCGTCACGACCATAATCCAGCCGTTCAACGCAGACCCCTCCAAGGTCCTCTCGTACCAGACCTTTGAGGACTCATCGCACTTGGACTGCGCCACGTCGTACGGCATGCAGCACGGCGCAAGACCGGGCACCGTGATCACCCAGGCTGAAGTACCGTTGATGGTGCCTGCGTTGCGCAGCGGGTACTATCTTGTTGTCCCGGACTTTGAGGGCCCCCAGGCGGCGTACGGCGCCGGGAGACAGTTTGCGCATGCGGTCTTGGACTCGATCCGGGCGGCATTGCAGTCGGGGAGCGTCACGGGGATCGAAGAGACGGCTCGCGTGGGGATGATTGGGTACTCGGGCGGTGCGTTTGCTGGCTCGTGGGCCGTGGCGATGCAGGCGGAGTATGCGCCGGAAATAACTGGGAACTTGGTCGGGGCTGCACTAGGCGGGTTTGTGACGAACATTACTTCGGTTGCTGAGGCGAATGACGGTACTATTGTTGCTGGGTTGGTGCCCATGCAGTTCAATGGGTTGTGTAATGAGTATCCCGAGTTTAAAGAACGGTTGTTGGAGTTGATGGCAGACGACAGGACAAGGACATGGTGGACTAGACATTCCCAGCGGTGCTTTATCCCATTGCAGATAGCCTCGGTATTCAGGAATTTCTTCACTGGCAAAAGAAGAGTCTTTCCTGATGGGTTCGGGATATTCAACGATCCAATAATCGGGCGAGTCACAAGTGACAACTCCCTCATCAACTTGGACTCAACTCATCTCCCACAAGTCCCGATCTTCATCTACCACTGCTTCCTAGATCGAATCGTGCCCATAAAGGACCCTAGGGGGATATTTGACAAGTGGTGTGCGTGGGGGATTGAATCATGTGAGTTTGCCGAGGACTTATTGAGCGGTCACTTAGTTGGTATAGTTCCAGGAACAGCTGCTGCTATGACGTGGTTGGCCGCCAGGTTTGACGGGGTGGTGCCGCCAGTCCTGGGATGCCAGTATACCAAGCGGTTGCTGAACTGCTTGTACCCCAATGTCTCCTCGGCGTTGTTGAATTACTTTGGCGGGATTTATGATGCGCTTGTTGGTGCTGAGTTGGGACCGGATGTGAGGTCAGATAGGATCTCTGTTGGTGGGGTGTTGGGTGCGTTGGAAAGATTAGTGGGTTGATGGACTGCAGGAAAGTCGCAAAAATTTAGAGATTGAGTAGGTCGTCTATATATGAACTTTTGAATAACATACACGACTTTTAGGGAAAGAATTAACAAGGAAAGGCTGGTTATGGTTGCGGTGTATGAGAGTCTGAGTCGTCTATCTCCGTTTAACACGTATCTGCTGTATGCGATTTTGTAGCTGACGAACGTAACATGAGTAGTTCCCACACAGATGTGACTACTTGCATTGGTTGGTTGCGAACAGTGGACGCGTGTCGCGTGTCTCGGATTCTAGGATATTGTGCACGACCTTCATCCAACGAAAACTATAAAAAGGGGACAACCACAGGAAAAAGTTTGCACTTGGGGATTCACTTGATATGTTATCGCATAGAGAATCCCGTACATGCCTTGTGTGTTGCATCAAGAAACAAAGTTTTTCCGTAAGTTACTAACGATTCCTACTTGTCTAGCACAGTACTACACTGTTTGAATGTATGTTGTTGTTTTGTTCGTTTTATAAAGAGATTTTTGTTTATCTGTAGAGACATTGACTTTGGTTGACTGTCAGCTCAACGCCTCCGCGCTAGTTTGACCAGGTGCTCCATCGATTCAACCAAATTACAGGTCATGCCTGCTCTCTGTATGTGGTCATCCCGTCCTACATGTTTCATCAGCGAGGCACAGAGTAGGGTTACTTGTTCCAAGAGCTGGCTTCTACAGTGTTGATAATCAGAGGTACGTATGAACTCTTTCCTTGACGCCATAAACGAATTGTTCCAGCCCCGCTATGTCCAGATTCCCATACTCTGATGATGGGTATGGAAGAAGAGAGCAAGGAGTGTTCCTTTTGCTTCGTGGCATGCTGTGGCAACTCTCCACGACACATCCTTAATAGTTTGGCAATATGTATATCTCTTTCTCTTCTAAACTCGTTGTTGCAGAGGCTACTGCCAACTCGTTTCAATAACCTGGAGATTATCAGCTTTGTGGTCTCTTGGATAATCCTGAAGAATTATCAACTCAAAACCCCGGACATTTCAACTTCCTACTCACTTTTACTTCAACATTCTTACAAAGTTTCCACCAAAACCATCAACCTAACTCACCATTCTCTGACACGGCACAGCGATCCTATGAGCCAGTCCCCCCATGATCCAATTAATCAGATAAACTTAAATAGTAGTCACACGAGGGTTGAAAAAATTTCTCCGGAGTGTAGATAATGAGAAAGCAAATGCGTAATTTTGCCGAACAAATGCCCTTTGGCGATTTGCGAAAGGTCGCGAGTGACTCATAGGGGCAAACTCTGGCGGTGGAGTTTACCGCGATTACGTCGACCCTCGCGCGGCACCCACCACCACCACCACCACCATCGCCGCCATCATCTCTGACTCCACAAAAGAAGAAAATTTTTCTTTACACACAACTTAATTACTTCCCTAAGCAATATACCGACAAAAAAGAAACTGCCCTGATTGCCCATCCAAAAAAAAAAAAAAAATTTCACATAATCCAAAGCACAACACCTTTCTTCCTTTGTTACTTATCTATAACCATACTACCATGATGGGTCCGCCAGCTCCAATAATCTTAGACGCTCAAGCCATAAGTGGCATAACAGGCTCAATATCAATCGCCTGCTGGATCATTGTCTTTGCTCCACAAATCTACGAAAACTTCAGAAGAAAATCCCTGGAAGGCTTGTCCTTGACCTTCATCATCTTGTGGTTGGCAGGTGATGTGTTTAACGTCTTGGGTGCAGTGTTGCAAGGCGTCTTGCCCACGATGATCATATTGGCCGTTTACTACACATTGGCAGACATCGTGTTGTTGTGGCAATGCTTGGTCTATGGCCACGGTAAAAACCCGGACTTGATCCACTTGTCCCCAGCAAACCCTTTGAATGAAGACGTCTTGGAAGTGGTGTTGTCTAACGATGAACGCCAGCAACGTCGCCAACAGGAACAAGAAGTCACAAACACATTCATCAACAATAACGA
>JAJSEA010000440.1:0-17137 GCA_026724345.1 Candida sp. AC06 | reverse complement strand
GATAGTAGTGGCCGTAGTACTCTTCTGAACCGTGTTGTTGAGAGCTGGTCCAGCATGTGGTGGGAAGGAAAAGTGGTCGGTGTTTGTTTTCTTGTGAGAGGAGGAAGCGGTAGTTGTAAATGTTCTACAGAGACAGCAGTTATTAGTAAACAAAGTGTATATTCTATAAACGAAGATGCTAGATGGGGAGTAAGACCCCCAAATCATCACTCGAAGCGAACCATTCTCAAAGCAATGGTACAATTTCGATCTAAGAACCTACAACCAAACTTCTCTTTCTTTTGCACTGAAGTAGGGGGGAATTCGATCCCCCTTAAATACTACAAATCACAGTTGTTCACACTGGGCAAGAAATACTACTACACACCCCTGTTCCGACCTGGCCAAGTGGTGTCTCCCAAATAACACGCACATCTACACGCAAATCTATCGTTCGTTTCTAGTGAAATAATCATTGATGAGGAGTTAGAGGGATGCCATCTCCTTGGAGACATCAACAGGATTTGAAACAAAATCGATAAACAAGAGAGTGATAACAGGAAACGTGTGTCTCCGACAGAAGTAGCTAGACGGTATACGAAGTTAGGTTAGTATCACACAACCAATCTCTTTTGCCATTGGAAAATCCATAATTAACTTCAAACAAAGGAAACATCGTTAGAGCAAGAAGATGAAAAAAAAAGTTTGGAGGGACCATTGCTGCCCTCTTTTTTATACCACATGTCGACGGGGACGTGTCCCTGGTCCCTTTCTCGATCACCGTACACCCACACCCAAAGTACACGAACACTTTTCATTATGTACTTTCTGAAAACACACGCTTTATACGCTTAGATCCTCACACAACCGACAATGCTACAAAAACTCCTTGTAATAGCCTCAGTAGCATCAATTGCATTGGGAGATATCCGTGGAGTCAGTCCTGAGAAGCAACACTTATACCAGCCCATCACAGAAAATGGCAAGCAATACTGGCATTGTTTGAACGATTCGTCAATCAAACTAACTTACGATCAAATCAATGACGATTTCTGCGATTGCCCTGACGGCTCAGATGAACCAGGCACCCATGCTTGTCCCAATCCACCTTTCAAGTTCTACTGTGCCAACAGAGGTCATTTCCCGAACTACATCCCGCATTTTAAGGTCAACGATGGTGTCTGCGACTATGATGTTTGTTGCGACGGATCCGATGAATTGGGAGGGATCTGTGAAGACAAATGCAAAGAGATACATCGTCAGTTTGAAGACTACAAGGCCAAAGTTGAAAAGTCTGTGAGTGCTGCCTTGTCCAAGAAACAAGGAATCATCGCAGATGCCAAAAACAAGAGAGACCGTTTGGTCAACAACTTGAAGAAGTTGGAGCAGATGTTACCTCATAAGAAAATGCAGTTGAATCAGTTGCAGTTGCAATGGGAAGAGAAGGGCGACCAAGATCTTTCGGTTTACGATGTTTTGGGCGAGCACATAAGCGACTTGGTGTCTCGATTGGATGCTCACAAGAAGGATATCACTAAGCAGGAACACCAAATCCAGTTGTTAGAGAAGCTTTTGGACACGTTATCTCATGAGTATAACCCAAACTTCAACGATCCAGCCGTCAAAGACTCCATCCATAAATACCAAGAGTATATTTCCAACAAGGACGAAGAGATTAAGGAAGATATCAAGGAGACCAATAAAATCCTTCACGAGTTGGCAGAGAGAGCCAAAACCATGAACCACAATGGCGGAGACTATATACAATTCAAACCAACATTGGGTAATATGCTTCACCACTATTTCCAACTATTCACAGGGACATTCTTGACCAAGCCCGAATTGCAAGTTAAATCGACCTTATCATCAGACGAGTTGTCTACCCAGATCGAGAGTTTGGAGAATGAGATCGCTTCGATTGAACACAAGATAACTGCCATCAAGGAAAACTTGAACAGTGATTTCGGACCAGACGATGTGTTGAGAGCTTATGAACTGAAGACCATAACCAAGAGATTGGGTGGGTACAACTACTTAATTCACATACTTGGTTCTGTACTGCAAGATGATGTCTTAATTGGTAACTTCAAGAAGTATGAAGATGGAAAGGTATATTTTGACAAAGGATCCAAGTGCTGGAATGGTCCACACAGGTCTGCAGTGGTTGAGTTTGAATGTGGAGATAAGCTAGAGTTGGTTTCTGTGAGTGAACCAGAGAAGTGCCGCTACAGTTTTCTTGTCAGAGGTGAAGCCTGGTGTCAACCTGTTACCGACGAAGACATTTTAGCCACGTTCAAGATTGACTACGATTTATTATAAGTATTACTACATAGAAACTCTATTCAATCAAACACAACTTTCTTACCTTGGAACTTGATGTTTTGCATCTTTTCCTTCTCTAATTTCTTTGCTTCCCAAGACGGATGCATTCCCTTTGGTTCAGCAACTGGCGGTGTCGGTGTAGGAGATGATGTAGATCCCGGTTTTCTCTCACCCAAAGGCAAAGCATTTGCACCAGTTTGTTGCTTTTCAGCTAAGAGCTTGGCTTTCAACTCACGCTTACGTTGTCGCTCCTCATACTCCAACTGTCTTTGCTCTCGCTCACTAGCTATTCTCTGTTGGTTCTTCTTCACATGGGCAGCTTCCTTACCGTACTTCTTGGCCCATATCTTCTGTCTTGCTCGTTGACCTCTCCTATTCTTACGCTGTGTGGTGATTTCCTTGACTACTTTATCGTTATCCACGTCGTCGTCTTCGTCATCAGATCCACCGGAAAAATACCCCGTTGCAAGCTCGGGAAGGTTATAGGATGGCTCTTCATTGGCTTGTTTCTTTTGCTTCTTCTTTGGTGGCTCCTCTTCGAAAAAGTCATCGACGCTGGATGCGTCGTCCTCTTCTTCTTCTTCTTCATCAGATGACTCTTCCGACGGTTCTTCGTCTGTGATTTCATTGTAGTTCACGTTGGGATCCAAATCTGGGACTTGTTCTTCGTCTTCATTGTCTGAACCTTCCACAAGCTCATCATAGATTGCAAAATTATCGTATGCTTTCTCCAAATCGATCTCGTCATCATCGTCTTCCTCTTCCTCATCTTCCTCATCCTCATCCTCTTCCTCGCTTTCATCCTCCAGCTCTTCAACAACTTCCTTACCGGTAGCCTTGCTTCTTGACGCGAGTTCCAGTTTAGTCAAGTCACCACGGACAATCCTGAACGACCACTCAATCTCATCCAAGATCTTCTTGATGTTCTTATAATTCCACAAACTTGCCACAAATTTATTAACCTCTTTGTCATTCTGACAGTACTTGATATAGAATCTTGACGGGTTGGCTTCGTTTTCCTTATCCGTTATGGCCTCTCTAATTTCTCCATTGATGTACTTTGGTGGATCACTCTTTAACGCCTTGCTAGTCAATATGGTCCCTTGGATGGACTTGACGAGTCTTGACGTGATCAACTTTTTGACAAAATCTTCTTCCTTCACGGGTATCTCCTTCTTCCTGATTTCTTTCGAAAGCTTAGTATACCCAGAGTGGTACTTCTTCAGGAAAATATCTCTTTTCAACTCATCGATCTCCGCCTGGGCGTCTTCTTGGGTCTTTGGGAGTTTCTTCACGAGTTTCTGATTGTGATTACTCGCAATTAGTAATTTCTTGGTATGTGGGTATCGAGGGGATGACTTATTGAACTTTGCTTCTAGGAAGTCAAGCTTCCACATCTGGTTATTTGATCTCATCGTATGGGTTGGTTGTCAAAGGAGATGAGATGTAAATAGAGACGGAAGAAGAAAAAAATTTGAAATTTTTCGGGGAAACTTTTCGTTTGCCAGTTCATCGACATCAACAGACCCTTCCCCAGGAAAACAATGACAGAGGCAAAGAAGAGGAAACTTAATAATGAGGTCTATACGTGTGAATATGTTCTACCTAAGAAAAACAGACGGTGCAAGATGCTATGGAAGAAAGATGTCAAGTATTGTTCGGAGCATATGATCCACGATGAGAAATTCCAATCAGAGCGAATTCCATGTCCCTACAATTCCAACCATACGATATGGAAAAAGGAGTTGGAACAGCACTTATTGAAGTGCAATGAGAAACCCAAAGAGGCAACGGAGCCTTGGTTTGACTTGAACTGTAACCGTGATTTGAAAGGCGTGGAGAAGTTCGAGTTGGAACAGGAGGAAGACAGCGAGGATCTAGTGGAGAAGTACATCTCCGTGTTGCAGGGACTCAGTTACGAACAACTACAGTTTAAAGTATACCACCACGACGGGTTGCAATCAAGACTAGACGAGAAGACTAATCAGAAGCACCCAATCCAACAAAACTCACTCATAGCGAACTTGAAAACCATGCAGCTTCTCAATGAATCGTTCTTCTATTTGGAGTTTGGATGCGGTAAGGGAGAACTTCTGAGATACTTGAATCAATGCATACTTCAACAAGATCCGTCAGAGTCGTCAACTTACGGGTTTGGACTAATCGATAGGGGCAAGAACAGAATGAAGGCAGACAGCAAGATCATCCTGGATTGTGAACAGGCACCATTGACACCCCAAGTAAAAAGAAGCAAGATAGACATCAAAGACTTGAACTTGGACAAGTTCATTGCAGATTTGACCATTGATAAAGTTGTGGGCATTTCGAAACACTTGTGTGGTGCTGCGACTGACCTTACGTTGAAACTGATTCTCAATTCATCGGTGTTGCAAAACAACCGACTTGGTGGCGTGTTGATCGCAATGTGTTGTCGCCATGCCTGTTCGTTGGATCACTTGCTACCGCAATCTAGAAAGTACTTGTACGACCATGGATTCAAGACCGTACAGTCCTTCAACGTGCTTAAGAAATTGGTGTCTTGGGCTGTTGACAAGAAGAACGAGACAGAGGTCGACAAGTACGGACTCGACTTCCATCAGAGAGAAGGCCTCGGGCTCGTTGCGAGAAGACTACTTGATGAAAGCAGAGTGCATGCCGTCAGGTCCATACTCGGCGATGACTACAACGTCGAGATGTTCTGGTACGTCGAGAAAGAGATCACCCTAGAGAACGTCTGCTTGTCAATATCGAAAAATCAACATTAAAAAAAAAATGTACATACAAAAAAACAAGAAAATAAAACAAGGGTCCAGGCTCTAGTCTTCTTCATCATACGACGCAAACTCTTTCTCTTGGATCCCATTGTACAAGATCCTGTTTGGAGTTTTCTTTCTCAAGAACATCGAAGACTTTGTGATTTTGTTCTTAGCTGCCATTTTTATCAACGACGCCTTCACATCACACGGATCAACTCCCTGACTAAGCAAATTGGCCACCATACCAGTGACAATCGGAGATGCCATAGAAGTCCCGGACAACACCTGTGTCTTATCGTGGTTCTTTGCATCGACACTGCGCACATACGCTCCACTGGCGAAAATATCCACGCATTCGCCCCAGTTGGAAAACGCCGTGATCGAGTCGTTAAAGTCGTCAATCGCACCAACGGTGATCGCATACTTGGAACTGGCAGGGCTGGTTAAGCAAGCATTGATGTTGGAGTTCCCCGCGGCGACGACAAACACTAACCCAGTGCGTGTGGCTTGCTCGATTGCCTTGTTCAAGATGTGGTTCTTGTATGCCCCGAGCGACAAGTTCGCAACACCTTTGCGACCAGAGTTTATCCTGTGGTTGACGGCGAAATCAATAGCTGCAAGAATGGTGCTCAAAGACCCCGCCCCTTTACTGTTCAACGCCTTGACTTCGACAATCCGAACATTCTTTGCAACTCCATACGTCGCGGAACCAATCAAGCCAGCAACGTGTGTCCCGTGGCCATTATTATCGCCAGACCCTTCGTTAGTGAAATCATGACCCGCAGTTGCTCGTCCTTCAAACTCCGGATGGTTCACTTCTATCCCAGAGTCAATGACATAGGCATTGACTCCTTGTCCCAGAAACTCGTTGTCGTACATGTACGGGTACTGCTTGTTCGGTTTCATCCTCTTGCGTCTGCTGATCCTAGCCAAATGTCTCGGGGCATTCTCCTGGGTCTCAAAGTCAAAGGCACTAAGCATGATATCTTCCGTCACTTCTTGCACAAACGGGCACCGCTTCAAGCGATCAAGGATATCTTTGGAAAACTTCCCGGAGAACCCTTTAAACTCACCAATGGCAATCGAGTTGCTGATAAAGTCTCGAACCTGCAAGTGCTTGGGGTAGCGCTTGTCGTACTCCATGAACTGATCAAACGACTCACTGGCTTTGAGCGAGACAAAGTACAGCTCATTGGCAAGACACCTGGCCACGAACAATACACAGATTAATAGTATTGATAGCATGCTGCGTTAAAGTGAAACAAAAAGAACAGAATCAAGAATCAAGAATTTTTTCTTTATTCTTGGAAAGGTGGGATGAAGAAGCAAGGGACCTGGACCCTGCCGATGATGATGATGATGGCAAGAAGCACGATGGGGGCGGAGAAGGGTCTTGCTGCACGGTTGACCCAATGGTTTATTAATGGTTATGCCACATATCAGAAAAATGTGATTTCGTGATTGTCTCTAGTTTGTTATACTTTTGCGGATGCTTGCCCCATACTCGGATGTGTATCTAGATCTTTGTTATGAACCTAATCTGATTCACATTCATCAAAGTCTGCATAATAGAAGTCTCCATCCTTGGCCATTTTATAACCCGTGCACACCCCGTTGTTCGCTATTCTATTTGGGGTTTTTTTTCGAAGAAACAATGACGTCCTAGGAATCATTCCCTTTGTAGATATCTCAATGATATGGTCTTTGATCATTTCGGGATCTATTCCTTCACTTAGTAAACTTGCAGCAATCCCAGTGACAATAGGAGCCGCCATTGATGTCCCCAGGAGAGTCAGTGGCTTCAGGTGGCTTTTGACATTGACACTCTTGACGTATGAGCCACTTGCAAAAACGTCGACGCAGGGGCCCCAGTTTGAGAAACTCGCAATTGAATCATTGAAATCATCAATTGCCCCAACAGTCAAGGCATACGGTGAGCTCGAAGGACTGGTCAAACACGCATTGATGTTGTTATTCCCAGCAGCCACCACAAACACCAACCCCGTCATCGTCGCCTGCTCAATGGCCCGATTCAACAAGTTGTTCTTATACGCACCCAATGACAAATTAGCCACGCCAAGTCGCCCAGACCTGAGTCGATGGTTGACAGCGTACTCAATCGCCAACAAAATCGTGCTCAACGCACCCGTTCCTTTCGCATTCAACGCCTTGACATCGATAATAGAAACGTCTTTTGCAACACCATACGTCTGTGATCCAATGAGTCCGGCAACATGCGTTCCGTGTCCGTTTTGGTCGCCTATGCCCTCATTTGTGAAATCCGTCCCGGATCGTGCTCGTCCTTGGAACTCCGGGTGTCCAATGTCCACGCCTGAATCAATCACATAGGCATTGACACGCTTGCCCACAAAATCCGAATCGTATATGAACGGGTACTTTATCAATGGCATCATTCGCTTGCGTCTGCTTATTCTCGCCAAGTGTCTTGGTGCTTTGTATTGCGTGGCTACGTCGTATGCATGCACCATCACATCGGGCACTATCTCTTCGACTAATGGACATTTCGATAATCGTGTGAGTATAGGCTCACTGAAATTGCCTGCGAACCCGCTGAAGTTTCCAATGTGGAATGACGACTTGATTAGCTCTTTTACCTGGAGGTGCTCAGGGTACGTGGAGTCGTAGGACATGAACGTGTCTAGCGTTTCCTTCGGGTGAAGCGAGATGAGGTATGGCTCGTATGCTAGGATGGTGGGGACCACGAAAAGTGTCGCTAGATTGGTGGTTAATCTCATTTGGCACGTTGTTTCAAGTGCGTTTGGGTGAGTTGGCAGATTGTTGCAAAATGAAAAAAAAAAGGCTTCAAGATTATTATGCTCACGCATAGACAAAAATGTTAGGTTTGTTAGCAGCTAAGGAAACTGAACAACCTACACGACTATTAAGTCAAGGTGGTATAAATACAAACAACAACTCATATTCTTATATTTAAATTCTTCGGCACATGGTTGCCCTATAAGAAGTCAAAGAGCCCACCCTTCGCATAACCCTCACAGAGACATCCAATCTTTTTTATTTTCAATCCGGAAGGTGTCTTGAACTTCGGTACCATGTCTTCTGGTATATCAAGGAACTCAAAGTCTGGCTTTTGGAGCAACTCTTCATATAGCGCCTTCGCAGTGCTTTCCCAGATACCCGTATCTCTGATGGAAACAAACCTGATGGCATCCCCAAATATGCCGCCTTTCTTCTTAAAACTATCCGAGTAGGGTCCCACCATGTTGTCCGATAAATCCAACTGCTGAAGGTTAACGAGGGACTTAAAATCAGTCTTTAACTTCCACACACCAGCCTTATGCATGTCCAAAACAACCAACGATTCCGGGAAGCAGCTGGGGTCCAATTGGTTGAACTTGTTAAAGGACAAATCAATACTTTTGAAGTTGGTCAAGCTGCCCAAGTTCAGTTTCCTGATCCATTTTTCATTCACACCACTATCTGACAAGTCAAGTGTCTCCAATTCTGGTGGGAAAACTGAAGGCAAGCCATCGGCGACATCACCTAAAGGATTCAGTGCCAAGTTTAAGTGCTTCAACCCCACTGGAAGATCACTGACCAGCTGAAGAGCATTCGATTCGAGGTGTAACTCAGTCAAGGTGCTTGGAAGACTGACGTTGATTTGCTCGATATCACACATTCCTAATGACAATTTCTTGAGATTCATCGGAATAACAAAGTTGCTCTCATTGAGGACACCATATTCGTTACCGTACAGCGTCAATTCTTGAAGGTTTGGAGCATTCACGTGAATCTTGCGCAACTCCGCGGTTGACACTTCAAGAAATTTCAACGATTCTGGTAGCTTGAAAGTAAATTCGTGCGTTCCAATACCCCCAGTGATCTCAAGTCTAGTAAGACTCTGGAGAGAATCTAGGTGAGTCAAATCAAGTTTGGAGACATAGCTGAGTCTCATAGTGGTGAGATTGCTTGGGAATTTCCCAGAAAGTCGTAAACTCCTGTTTCCAGAAACCCGCAACGTGTCCAAGTTTGGCAAGTCACTTGCATCAAAGTCAAACTTAGCAGGATCACTCTTGTCAAGATCGAGCCTTCCTAATTTAAATTCCTTCAATGTGCTTGGGAGTGCAACCTTTTGTTGTGGTGGTAATGCAATCTTAGCAGGCACTTTCTGGGGCTTTCCTTTGACTTTGCGCACAGTTGCAGTAGAAAGGGCATTGGGGAATGCCTTCTGCGGGACCTCTAAGTACTCCAAAGCTGGTGGCAAGGTTTTCATCATAGCAACAAGCTGATTCTGTTCGAGAGGTACTTCCTTGATTTTTAGCTTAGTCAATTAAGGACACATCTTGTCTAAAGTCTCTGCCATGAAATGACCGGACTCGCATCTCAATTCTTTCAAGCTTGAAGGGAGCTTCAAGTAACAGTGTAAATACTCCTCCTCCTCCTCTCCCAAACAATTGACCTTCAATTTCTCAAGACAAGACAAGTGAGAAAGATCAAGAGTCTTGATGCTTTCCCCAACGTCCCCCACAGTAATTTCCAATTCGATAAGATTATCTGGGAACCTCAATTTCCTCTCCGTCTTTTTGGATGACGGAGACTTGGGATTCATAGGGTCGGTTAGAGTCAACCAACATGATCATGTCTTCAACTGTTTTGGGAAATACTGTTCTTCAGTAGGATAGACAAACTCCTCGAAAGTAAGCGACGTCAACTGTGGGAATTTAGAAGTGCCAAAAGCACCTTCTGCCACCAGAATCTCAGGCAAAGGTAGCGTCTCTTCAGGAGGGGGCACAATAAGAGTCTTCAAGTTTGCCAAAAAGGGTAAACACCGCTTCTGAAATAAAAGCCCCACACCATTGTATTTGAGGGTAGTAATCGGTAAAGGTTTCTTTTTAAACTCATCACAAAGCTGCAACATACCGGCAGCGTGATCGTCGTATGGGTGGAGGTTTAACTCTACTTCTGCATCCTTCAAAGAGTCGGGGAATTCACGAACCAACAGAAGTAGAACCAATGGGTCATGGAAGATCAACTTTTTTGGGGGATATGGTGGGGTATCGTCTCAACAAGTGTATGTACTCCATAATCGACTTCATGGTCGGAACCTCATGGGCGTCAAAGAACGGACCATACCCAATCTTTATCTCATAACTTTCAAGGAGAGAGCCAACCTTGATTGTGGAGTAGAGAAGGTTCAACACCTGGTCTCCAATGACCGGCATGTCAAGCATGGTTGCCAATACTTTGTTTGGCACATACTTTAGAACGTTATCAAAGTAATTGTTCACACTCGTCATTGCTTAACTAATGGTTGAAGGGATACTAAGAGTTGTTAATTTAAGGAGCAACTGATAGGGTAAGAAAATCTGCATTGACAAGCGGTTCTTGGCTTGCCCATCACCACTACAAAAGAGAAAATGGAAAAAAGGACGTGTAAAGTGTTCCAAAAGATGAAACGCGTCGTCAAAAATAATCACGTGATATATCTACAAACGACGCCTACCATCACCATAATAGCTGGTTGCCAATGATCGCGGGATGCAAGCCTATTCTCTCGACGCCTTCATACGGACGATCAACGTCCTCGTCATTGCTCTGGTCACTAAAGGGATCCCATTTTGCTGACCTTTGACTTTAGAGGTGTCGCAAAATGCGGCAGTATCTCATCATCAACTTCTAGGAACTCGAAATCTGGCTTCGTTTTCAATTCATTGAAAAGGGCAGTAGCGGCAGCTTTTGAGATCTCATTTTCTGATACAGAAACAAACTTAATCTTCCTCCCAAACAAGTCCGTCTTTCCCTTAAAAATATCAAAATACGGGCCCAAATTGTTCGTCAGCAAATCCAAGTGTTCAAGGTTAACGAGATTCTTGAACCCGGTACCGAGGGACTGTAAATAGCATTCTCTCAAGCCCAAAACAACTAACGAAGCAGGCAAGTATTCAGCGTCTAGCTGCGTAAATTCGCTTGTGCCTAGATCCAAACTCTTCAAATTTTTTAGCTGTGACAACTTCAGTGCTTTAATCCAGTCATCGGTAATCCAACAATTTACTATGCTAAGTGTCTCCAATGCTTCTGGGAACCTAAGAGTGGGATTGCTCCACGCCACGTAGATTCTTGTTAGGTCTAGATGCTTTAAGCGTGGTGGGTAGTTATGGATAATGATGGGGTCGTCGTTCAGCCTGACGTTCAATTCTTCCAACTCCGGGGGCCAAGTAACTGACATGTCTTCTATCTGGCATTGCAAAATTTCCAATTTCTTTAGACTATCAGGCACTATAAAGTTACCTTCACCGAGCCTGGTGAAGTTCTCGCGATGTATTGTCAATTCACGTAGGTTTGGAACGTGGATATAGATTGCCTCCAACCGCATCTCTTTAAGAATCAAGCGTCTCAACGATACCGGTAGTTTAGGAGCAAAAACAAAACCACCGTTCGGTCCAACAATTGTGAGTCTAACAAGCTTGTCTAGTGATGCCAATCGACTTAGATCTACTCTTGGCACATGTTTGAGACTCAACCTCGTTATATTCGCCGGGAACTCTCCAACCATGGTTAGGTTAGCACCGTCGCAGAGTGTTAGTTTCTGCAAATGAGGCAATGGGTTCGCATCAAAGTCAACCAGGGCGCTGGGGGACGATGCTGCTGTTGCCATGCCTCTTATTTTAAGAACTGTTAAGTCATTTGGTAATTGCACTTTGTTCTCTGGCAATTCAAAGTAGGCTCTTCCTTGTTCGTTCTCGTTTCCCTTCACGACATTGACACGGCGTGGCACATTCTTGAACGCCGCGGGTGGGATCCTAAGGTACTTCAAAGTAGGCGGCAACAGTTTCACTAACACGCCGAGATCGTTCCGGTCGATCGGAGACTGCCTGACCTTCAAACGGGTCAACTTCGGACACATCCTGTCCAATCTGGTAGTTATGAAATGGCCCGAATCATACGTTAAATCTTTCAAACTAGGCGGGAGTTTCAAAAAACAGTGCAATTCTCTGGTGTTCCTCATGTCAAACTTTGTGAGGTGCAGCAAAATAGGAAATATCAAACGTCGTTTTCGTAATCGGTCCAAAATCAGCAGTATTGACAGTCAAGTCTTCCAACATCGCCGGGAATTGCAACATCAACAGCCTGCTGCCACTTTGCTTGTGTCCACCATTCACCATGCTGTGCAAGGCGTCCGAGAGTGCCAAACGACATTTCAACTTCTTCAAATTCGCCGGGAACGTGGACACGTTCTGTGGCAGCATGTAATCCTCAAGGGACAACGACGTCAAGTTCGGGAACCTATCCGGCGTCAACTGCCACATGTCAATGTGCATGTTCAACCCATGTGGTGCGAGGGCGATTTCCGGGACTGTCACCGTGACCAAGTCTCTGAAGAGCCGCGACCCAACGTCCTGGGGAATAGCACCGAGGTTATTATACGAAAGCGACGTGACTTTGAACGCCGTCCTTGAGAACTCCCTGCAGAAAGCAAGCATGCTCCGCTCATAGTCTCCTTGAGGATACGGCTCTAGTTCTATCTCCGCGTCCTTCAAACTCTTGGGGTACTCGCGGGCCAACTGGAGGGCCACGCCGGGGTCGTCAAAGATTAGCTTCTTGGGGGATATAAACGGGTACGTTTCTAGGAGATGTACATACTCTAGTGCACTCTTTAATATAGGATATCCGTCCCGTTGGAGTTGTGGGCCGTACTTGACTTTTAAGATGAAAATGCTGAAACTACCCCCTATGCAAATCGTGGAGTAGAGGACTTTTAAGACCTGGTCATGGATGGTTGGGATCTCAAGTAATTTAACCAATTCTTCGGATGGGACATACTTGAAAATAATGTCGAAGTACTCGGCTAGTTTTGTCATGGGGGGAGTAGATGGGGGAAGGCAGATACTGAAGTATCTCAAGCTCGGTAGTACGTTACGTTACATGAACAAGCGCGATGTACCAAGTCGTGTCCATGTGTTCAAAAATCGAATCACGCGACCAATGGACCGGAAGTTCTCTAGAATAATTCGTCCCCCTTTATTATTAATTATACAAATCTATACTTATGAAAATATAAAATAAAACTAGTTCAATGATTTAAGGAACTTTTCCTTTTCTTCATCGGACAATCTATCAACGAAATCCCTCATAACAGAGGCAGCGTTTGATGGGTCTTCTTGCAACAATTTGACAATGTCGGACTTGTTCTTCTCCTGTCTCAATTCTTCAACTCTCTTTTGCAATTTGGCGTGGTTCTCTTCAATCCAAGTACTGACAGCTTGGTCATCGTCGTAGTCAACAGTTGGCATCCAACTCTTCAACCTGGCAACCTTTTCCAACTTGTTGGCATTCTTGACCTGTTCACCAATCAACTTCAAAACGTACTCTTCGTTCAATCTTCTTCTCAATCTCCAGAAGAAGAAACGTCTGGCGTCAACCCACTTGATTTCTTTTCTAATGACACCTTTAGCCATCATACGTCCGGATCTGTCGTGCAAGTCGGCAAACTGGACAGAAATTTGGGCATAGATTGGCAACAATGCCTTTTCACGCTTGACAATCTTGGTGCTGACTTGGGCATGTTCTTCTGGCGACAAGCTCGAGTCGTTCAACTTCTCCTTCAATTGGGCATAAGTTGGATCCAATCTTTGCATGGTAGCCAACAACTTGTCCCGTCTGTATTTGATACCAACCATACCTTCTGGTTCCAAAACACCAGCTCTGGAGTCAACGTCGGCATACATTTCCATCATGTCGGAGTTGATGGTTGGATCAACAACGACCCAAGAGCCACCTCTCAATTCACCATTTGGTGGGATGTAAGTGAAGATTGGCTGCTTGAAATCAACTAAAGCGTCAACAATGAAGGAACCGTACTTCAAGACCTCGTTGTACATATCTCTCTGACCACCAGAGAAACCTCTCCAGTTGGCCAAGATCATCAATGGCAATTGTTCACCGTTGTTGAAGTCGTTAATGGCTTGTGCGGTCTTGAACGCAGAGTTTGGATACCAGACTTGACCGGCTTCTTGGATCAAGGCTTCAGTGGAACTTGGGTTGGCTGGGTCAGCTGGGATCATGTTTTCAATAGTTCTGGTCTCAACACCAATGACACCAATTGGGATACCACCGAGACGAGCTCTACCAACGACAACACCTTTAGCCCATCCTGATAAAGTTTCCTGGAATGAACCTTTGTCAAACAAACCAGATTCAAACTCTTCACCTTCAACTTGCTTACCTTCGATCATCCATCTGACGTCGAAAGCTTCTTGCTTTGGTGGGTAGTAGTCAATGTCTCTGTCCCAGGTATCTTCACTTTCCAAGATTGGTACTGGCATACCACGCTTAGCTGGAACGTAGGACAACCATTCCATGATCTTCTCAACACCAGCCAAATCGTCACTGGCAGTTAAGTGGGAAACACCATTGTTGTACATGATCTGGGTACCACCCAATTGCAAGTTCGACGAGTAAACTTCTCTACCCAACAACTTGTTGATAGCTGGTGCACCAGTCAAAATGATTGGTTGACCTTCAATTTGGATAGCTCTTTGACCCAATCTGACCAAATAGGCACCAATACCAACAGATCTACAAGTGACCAAGGTAATGGTGAAGATGTCTCTGTAGGCTCTTGAAGTGGCACCAGCAATCAAACCGGAACCTTTCAAACATTCAACACCCAAGCCGTTCTCAGCACCAATAATGGCCTTGATAACGTGACGTTCTTGACCATCTTCGACAATACGTTCAGTAACAATAGTGTCACCCTTGCCGTCTTTTTCCAAAGCTTCTTTGGCGTCTGGGTTCAAGTACAAGTATCTGAAACCTTTATCTGGGTTACCTTCTTCGTTCCAAGCAACTTGGTACAATGGAATCAACTCTTCAGCAACACCAATTCTGGCACCGGAGTTGGCAGAAAGGTAAATTCTTGGAACACCCAACTTTCTGGCCAAGTCGGTACACTTGTTGAAGTATTCATCTTCATCTGGACCAAAGGAACCAATCTTGTGGGTGATATCATTGGCAACAATGATGAATGAACGTCCGCGTGGGTATTCAGGGGTCTTGGCAGTGACCTTGAAACCAACCATACCAATCTTGTTGGCACCTGGATCTCTTTCAACGGCAACCAAAGCATCGTTTTCATCGGTGATCAACTCCAAAGAAGTGAAGACATCTTTAGGAGCCTTCTTGCCGTGCTTCTTCCATTGGGAAATGGTGGCTTGACGGAACAACTCTGGGAAATCGTAAACAAAAGTGGTTCCCATGTTGTGAGCTCTGTAACGTTTTGGCTGCAAGGATTCCTTGACTGGGTATGGAGTCGAGATTGGTTGCAAGTGCATTGAGCCAGGGTGGCCAATGGATTTGAAGACCCAATCACCCTTAGGGTTCTTCACTTCCAAGTACAATTCCGACTTGACAACATAACCTGAAACGTTATTGATAATGGCACGCAATGGGAATGAGTTGCCCTGTGGGTCGGTACAGACAATTCTGATTTCAGCACCAGTAACTCTCAATCTCCACAATCTTCTACCAAATCTTTCCAAGAATGAAGCAAAAGCAGCTTCAACATCAGCTGGTTGGACGTTGAAAACGTTGGAGAAGTTGATGAAAATGTGGTTCAAATCGGAGTTGGAAGTGTCAATAACTTCCAAGGTATCCAAGATATCACTGATCAATCTGTTCGATTCAGCAATCAAGTACTCAGTAAGACTGATTTCATCTTTGAGGACACCACCTCTAATAATACCTCTAGTGAAGAATCTCTTATCCGAAGGAGCATTCTTACCAATAGCTTCGTAAACATGAATGTTTCTGTTATTGGTGAAAATTGGCTTGATGTCAAAGTTGGCTAATCTTCCCAATTCCAATTGGAAAGCCAAAGCTGGTTCGATGTGTCTGATAACCTTGTTTTCTTCATACACTGGACCAGTGAAGGTGTAGTACTTTGGATAAGAACCAACTTGGTGGGCGAAAACAAAAGTAACACGACGAACACCAGCAAAGACCAAATCGTCTTCGTACTCGTTCAAGATTTCATGAATTCTCTTCAAGCATTCATCTTCGTCAGAGTAACCGTCAATGTCGGTGATGACAATGTTCAAAACATTCAACAACTCTGGTCTTTCTCCCTTAGCTTGGAAAGAGAGTGCATCAGATGGTTGGAAGTACTCCAATGCAGCAGAAAGAATCTCATCAACATCGTCCAAATGTCTAGCTGGAACCAAAACACCAGTTCTGGAAGTGGATTCGCTCTTGGAATCAACAACAAACGACAAGTCAGAAACAGATGCAGCATGCTTCATAGTGGTCGAGTCGTCACCAACACTGGCAGATTGGACGGCGTTGTATCTGGAACCTGCGATTTGAGCCAACTTGAACTTCCATTCAACAATTGGCAATCTGTCATGAATGTGGTAATCGATCTTACCCAAATCATAAGCTCTGTAGGAACGTCTAACATAGACTTCGGCAGCAGCAATGGCAACCCAGCAGTCTTGGTGGACCAAAAATTGCGACAAGACATCGAAAACAACGTGCTTGGAGTCGACAACTTCTTGGATGATTTCCAATTTAGGTTCTCTGTGCTTGGCGAAAACTTCACCATAAGAAGTCTCAACGACTGCACTTCTCAAAATGTGTTCCAATTGGTCAGATCTTTCCTTGATGGATGGCAAAGAACATTGAATCAAAAGTTCTCTAGCTTTCAAACCAACCTTGGCACAAGCACGAGAATCCAACTGGACTATCTTCTTCAAAGAATCTCTAATGGCAACGGCAGTTGAAGAGTTGGATTGCAACAATGGTTCATAAGCTTCCAAGATGGCCAAAATCAAGTTGTTCTTAGCACTGACACGGGAGTGGGACAAGCAAATGCTGATAACCTTCTTCAAATCAGACTTGTTCTCGTCTCTCAATCTCAAGATAACATCTTCTTCTCTCACGTTTTCACCACTAAAGAAGTGTTCAACATTGCAGTACTCGTTAACCAATGAAGCAAAGTAGTCGTACTCGTGTTCAACCAAGCCGTTCTGGTAGCGGTTGGCAATGGAGACAAGAGGAGCAACAACATCGCCCAACAATTCGTTGCCTGGTTCACCAAGAGTCTT
>JAJSEA010000439.1:0-17154 GCA_026724345.1 Candida sp. AC06 | reverse complement strand
GCTGAAACTGCTGGTCAAACTGTTGCCAACTTGGACAAATTGCACGTCAAGAAGTACATCAACAAGGGCAGAGTCGGCGAAGAAAACACCAGTGATGTCTCCTTGTTGTCCAAATCTCCATCTACCGAGCCAACTTCTTTGGAGAACTCCGTTGCCGACTTGAAGATCACCGACAACAACAACAACAAGCCAGAAACTGACGACGACAACAAGCCAGTTGACAACAGAACCGCAGAAGAAATCGAGAATGATATCTACAGCGCAAAGGTTGTTGCTTGTGCCATTGACAATCCAGAATCATGTACCATGTGTTCTGGTTAAGAATACGATTGGTTTTGTTTTTTGGGGTTTTTTGGGTTTTTCTTTGTCTTTAGAAAACAAGATAGATTCATTCAGTTCGGTTTTTGCTTTTTGATAACGTTACAGTTGAGTTATGCATTGTATATTAGATTTTTTTGATTACAGTTTTTGTATAGTAATAATATTTTAATATTTTTGATGATATGAGCTTATTACATGGCTGGAGAAATCAGAGTCGCATGTTGGAGTCGGGGTCGGGCGCGGAGATCGAAGATATCGGCGATCTCGTCGTACGAAACCAGCACGTAAAACCAATGGGACGGTGGAGATACAAAAGAAGCCACCGAGAGCATCCGAGCAGTTCCAACAAAGAAACCTTGTTGGGTATATTGTGCTGACTGTTGATATCTGAGCTGCAGTAGTCGTATGCATGGTAAATCTGTGTCAAGTCAAACCAATTAAGGCTCTGGTGGGGATGAAGTCGTGTGTTTGCGCCCACAGCCTTGTTGCCTGAGCTTAAAAGAAAAAAGAAATGTATTATACGGTAACTGACAACCTCTACTTGAATATAATAGCAGATTATTCCACTGATAACACAGGGCTAAAGAAAAAATACTTTAATAAAAACTTACAACCAACCTTCCCCTTCCCCCCCTTCTTATGAAACCACCCTCATCTTCCAATGGCAACCAATCCACTTCCAATACTAAATCACTTTTAGAATCGGACATCGAGAATATTGAACTCCAACCATTAGATACTTCCAAACTTCACACTTCAGCCAGTGACAGTAGCAGTAACAGCAATACCACTATGTCAGACACCCTTTTATCAAACAATAGCGCCTTCGATGACGAGACAGAAACAGGCAGCACAAATTCTGCAACCACTACAACCAACGATAACAACATCCGAATAGTGGACGACGACACCACCAATTTCTACTTCCAGCAAGACAACTCATTCAAGTCACGATTCAAGCGCTTCTTTTATTTATTATGGCACGGTCCTTTGGATCCCAGAGATGATCCAGCTCCGAGAATCTCATTCTCGGAGTTCTTTGAGGTTCTCCCAGATAAGTTTAGGGCCAGGGTGCCCTTGCCTTATAGACGAGCTTTGCTAGTCACTTATTTGTTATTCTGGTTTGGGTTGTGCTACAATATCCTTGTGCCTTATTTGACGATCCCTCCTTATTTGTCAAATGACCCATCCACCCACATTTACACATTGTCATGCGGACCACTGCAACAATTCTGGAAGGGAAAGAACGGCGCGTGTGGCTTCAATGGCAGCTTGTGTCCTGAAGTGACCAAATCAACCGATGAGGCACACCCCGAATCGGATATTTTTATTCGATGCCCAGCTTTGTGTGACAGATCGAGCTGGACGTATTCGCTAATACCAATCGGTGACCAAAGAATCAAGTATAGAGGTTACTTTGTCGGTGGTGGTAGCAAAGTAGACGACAAGTTGGATGACAATCAAATCACTAATCCGTACCGTGGTGATAGCTACCCATGTGGTGCTGGTGTCCACGCTGGTGTCATATCACCATTCTGGGGTGGCTGTGCCAGAATATCTTACAACAGCAAGGACAGAGCATATTTCAAGTCTGCTAAGGGCCAGTACGGAGTCAGTGATTCGATTGAGTTCTTGTCGTTCTTCAAGTTTTCCTACTTTTTCAAGAACCTCAGGCTGCCAGATCAGAGTTCTTTCAATCATTGCTATGATCCAAGATTGGTGATATTGGTGATGAATATCATCCTTGGACTCCCAGTTGTGTATCTTGGTAGTGGCGCCGTTGCATATTGGACAATTAGTATTTGCGGTTTCTGGACCATATGCTTGGCCACAGATCCACCAGTGGATGTTGACCCCAACAGAACAACCGACTTTGCCCATTTGTTGTCTGTTGCTTTGGAGAGATTCTTGCCATCGTGCTGTATTTTGTACGTTTTATGGCATGTGTCTGCCAAACGCACCCTTTCCCAACCCGTCAACGTCGATGGATCCAACATGAAAATTTCGTACTTGAGCCGAGTGTTTTTGTGGTACCCAATGTTTTGGTTGGGCGTTTTAAACAACATGACTTTTGATAGATTACCAGTGGACAGATTGACTATTTCTGATTTGAAAGAACAGTCAGGTGCGTTGCTTGCCGTGGGATCGATTGTCCTCACCATCACCACATGTGCATTCATTCAAGCTTATAAGCTATGGTTGTCTGGCCGCTTCAGGAAATACTTGTTTGTCTATTCCATGTTTGTTTTAGGGTTGGTATTGTTGTCCCAGTTGCCAAATTTGACTTTGAGGGTGCATCACTACATTTTGGCCATGCTTTTGATCCCTGGATGTGCAACCAGAGGACGGACAGCCTTGTTGTTCCAAGGAATCTTACTCGGGCTTTTCCTCTCAGGAGCTGCAAGATGGGGATTAGCTGCCATCGCAGAAACAGCAGAGTCTTTACGGAGAGATGACCCTAAGGGCAATATAATCCCACCACTTTTGACGGGATACAACAATGAAACTGGCGTATTGGAGTGGATGAACTTTTCCGCTGACGTCAAGTTAACCAAGTTTACGACCATGTTGTATGAGAAGTACAGTTCCATTTCAATCTTGGTGAATGACATTGAGCAATATGTTGGTGACAAGGTCGAATCGGTGAATCTCAGAGAGCTTTTCACTACTTCTGCCGACTTGAAGAAGGAGATCGAAGAAGCTTTGGCAAACGGAATCAAAGACGAAAACGGTGATATCCTGATCTATTTGAGAATTGGAAGGAAAGTTCCAAATACCAACTACTATAGTGATTTCTCTAACGCAGCTGTTCTCAAGTATCCATCTGGTGAGTTGACTTTACCATTACCTGGTATGACCTAAAGCAGAAAACCATATGCGGCTATTACTAAATATGTTATGTGTACTGTATTTTTTTACTTATAGATCTGAATTGATTGCGATTTTGCACTTTCATATGTTCCAAAACGATCGGCTCGGCTGGCCACCTAAAGATAAACTTTTTCTTTTTAGCCACCAATACCAAGCAACCAACCACATCCATGTCTTCGAGTATCTTGTCCCAGCAGACAGTGACACTGAGCACTCTAGCAATCAAATGGTTCTATGCCGTAGATATTCCCAATTCACGACCATCTTACTACAACTATGTGAAAACCAAGGAACCCCAGAAATTCATACCGTTTTCCGACTACGATTCATTCAACCTCGAGAACACGTTCCAGAAATCCCCGGATTCCAAGATCCCCGTCAGCGAAGACAAACTCTTTGAGGCTGACTTGTCGTGCATGGAGATGTTTCCGATATTCTGGGAGGGCCCACGGTACGAGATCAGACGGGGCCTATGGTTCACAGACAAGGTCCCGTTGCCCACGCACGAGTCGATCGAAATAGATCGCGGGTATGATGAGATTAAGCCGTACTTGTTCAATCAGCGTGCTCCTGAGAGTGAAGTCACAAGTGAGCAGTTGCGTGCGGATGATGGGGCCGAGGAGGAGGAGGATACGAGTATAGTTGATACGAAGCTGCTGAATGATATGTACCTGTTGGAAGACGGCAGGGTTGTGTTGTATTTTAACGATAGAGATGCGTTTATTGTGCCTGCTTCGTACCTGGGGAAGTTTCATATGGACGTGGTGAGGAAGATTGGGTCGAATTCGTACCTTGGGATATTGAGGATATCGAGAGGGTATAAAACGGAGGAGCCAGAGACCGAAGACAAAGAAGAGGACGATAAGAAGCCGGAGAAGGTGAAGGAGACACCTAAGGACAAGCAGGATGATCATGATACCGACGATTGCATGGAGCATGATTTTAATTTGGAGACGTCACAAGAAGAAGCAAATAGAGAAATCGACCATTTGGTTTTTTGCGTTCACGGTATTGGCCAGATTATGGGCAATAAGAATGACGCGTATACTTTCTCCCACAGTGTTAATCTATTGAGAAAGACCATTAAGAAGGTATTTACCAATAATCCAGAGTATCAGAAATTAGTTGGAGGGAATAACGACTCAACAAACACGAAAATTCAAGTGTTGCCAATATCATGGAGACACAAAGTTACATTCAACCCGACAAGAGCGAAAAGTGAAGCACTGGAGAGCCGTCTACCCACTTTGTCACAGATTAACGTCGATGGGATTACTTACATCCGAGAGATCTTGGGTGATGTCGGGTGTGATATTTTGTTGTACTACGAGAAGGAGTACTTGTTGCAAATGTTGACAGCCGTCACATCTGAACTCAACCGAGTTTATCAGTTATACAAAGAAAGAAACCCCAAGTTTAACGGTAAAGTTCACATTTTGGGACACTCGTTAGGGTCTGCTATTTCATTCGACATTTTGTGTGGTCAAAGTGGAACTTTCGGTCAAGGAGAGATTGATCTTGACAAGACATTAGCGTTTGACGTGGACAAGTTGTTTCTTGTTGGATCTCCCGTTGGTATATTTAAGCTAATTGAACGTAAGAACATCGTCGGTCGTTCCATTGCTAGCTCCACAACACAACCTGCGAACGAATACGTCTCACCTAGATGCAACAACGTTTACAATCTTTATCATCCATGCGACCCTATAGCTTATCGAATGGAACCACTCGTGAATCCAAAATTTGGAGACTTCAAAGCTGCGTACGTTCCATTCGAAAGCAAAGTGGGGTTCAACAGCCGGTTCGAGATGGTTTCCAAGTTCACAAATATGATATCCACCAAACTTTGGGAGACGTCGAAGCAGGTTAAGAAAAAGGGTGACGGCGATGATGTAGAAGTTGAAGGGTCGCCAATTTTCAAGAAGCGGGATTTGAATGGTAATCAGTTGAGGCAGTTGACGTCATTGAACTTGAAAGGAAGAGTCGACTATAGCTTGCCCATGGGCATGTTTGACATATCGTTGGTTTCTGCGCTTGCGGCGCATATTGGGTATTTTGAGGATCAGAACACCGTTGGGTTTCTCATTAGAGAGTTGTTGGCAAAGAGGGATAAAGCTGTAGAATCTAAAGTTGTATCGATATACTAGCTAAATATATGAGATAGAAGGAGGAGTGGATTGAAATCCGGTCTGGCACGTGAGAAGTTTGATTTCCGAGCTACCAAAAAAAGGCGACGTGCATGAAAAATGAACGCATTCCTAACTTTTCTTTTCCCATCTGCAAAAACCCAAACGGCGTTGCGTCCTGAGACGAGACCCACTTTGGAAAAAAATTTCGTTTAGCTTACGGGTCCACACCAGATTTCTTTGCAAACCTATCCACAGCTACAATGGCTCAATTGACGGACCTGCCGCCCAATGTGCTCCAAAGCATATTCAATTACGTCCCCAATGGGTTATTACTTGAGTTGCTTGATATCCCAGCAATCAGCGACCCAGTTGCCGGCGCGTCGTATTCCCGCGTTTATGTCGACAAGCACTTAGAGTTGGGAGCATCAACAAGCTATGTGGCAAAATCGGCAAAAAGCGACATGGCGACAATGACATCCCGGTTGTCAGGTATGTGTCGGACGTGATCAGATTGCAGGAGAGGTACCCGCTGGTGAGACCTCGAACGCGGATATTCGACGATCCCTTTGCTGCACTTGAAGATTCTAGGAGATATCATCAGGTGCTAACCAACGCTGAGGTTGCATTACTGTTCAATGGAAAGTCAAATACCTTCTGTATGGAGTATGCGGCATTCCCTTTCCCAGTAACATCCCTTGTGAACTTTAATTTGAAAGCGTTGGATGAAAGGACCGCTCATACCCTAGGCAAGTACGTCAAGTCATTGAATGGAGGGGTGCTGCCGACATGGACAAAGCTAGCCTGGTTTCCAAATTTGAGTTCTCTCCAGATTGATACAGCTCGGTCGCCTTCCAAGACAATTGAAGAAATTGACTGTCAATTTGGGGTTCCAGAAGAAGGACTACCGCAGAGAGCGTAAAAACTACGGCATACCGATTGTATTCAAGTTACCAAGTGGCTTAACTGAGTTGAATATGAACTTTGAACCTGATTATGCTTTGGACGCTAACTTCGTCGTGGACATCAGGCATGTTACCTAGCTCCAAAAGTTACCAATCACAATCACCCTCGAGCACGGTACAAAGAATGCTACCTGTGCCTGGAAGCTTCCTTCAAGCTTGAAATGGTTGAGCTATATCTCTTACCACTCTATGTATGAGCCACTCAAGACTATGTGTCCCCAATTGACTTTCTTGAACGCGAAGAAGGACGATGGTATGAATTGGATGGACTATTTACCGGAGGTGTTACCTGCTGGTTTATACGAGTTGAAAACCTCTGCTGAAGGGATGAAAGATTACTCCGGTTATTCTTACGGTAAAGAATCTGATGAGAATCCAGCAAAGAGGCAGAAAGCCGAACACAAGCTGGATTTGCCCACCAGTTTGAAAAAGTACCCTTGACGGTGAGTTGTGTTATGAATATTCCCCCAAAGTGATAATCCCCCTCCCTGTGGGTTTGACAAGCTTAACGCTTTTGGAAGATGCGTGTATTGATTTCGATGCTTTACAGTCGCTTACGAGCCTTACTGACCTCACCATTGCAAATTATGCCGGGATAGGCGTGTTTACCTTCAAGCTTCCCGCGTCATTACGATCCTTGGAGTTCACGGGGTGTCGAATCAGCGAGTTCCGTGTTGATGCTCCAAATCTTGTCAACCTAGCAATCCATGGAAACTTTTTTGGAGTTGTCACAGACGCTTAACTTGTGGTACCACCAAGTGTCAAGGAGTTGTCGCTCGATAGCAACAGCATAGTGGAACTTGCTGTTCGTTTACCAGAGAACTTGGAAACCTTGGATCTTGCTTCCAATAGCTTCAAACGTGTTAAAGGGTTACCAGTGGGGTTGAAGCACCTTGACTTATCCAAAAACCAACTAGGTTCCAAGGCTGAAGGTTCCCACTTTCCTCGAGACTTGGAGATGCTCAACTTGTATGACAATAAAATCAGCGAATAGTGGCTATCAAGGCTGAATATCCTGGAGATAACCAAGCTAAAGGACTTGTGTTTGGCCTGTGCTAACATTGCTACCTTGGATTTGAACGATTTGCCTCTTTCCTTGGTCTCAGTATACATACAGAGTCTTTCCGACAGGAGCAGTGCCCTCACCTCGATTGTTGGCGAGTTCAGCAGCTTTGTGAACCTCCGGGAGTTAGATATATTTTTTACTCCATTAGCAGAGCACATTATAAAGTCAAGGAGTGATGTTACCAAGATACTTGGGAATAGAGTTAGCTACGTCCGCGTCAGATGAGCGGGATTGAACAAGTGATTTTTGCAAATATTTCCCTTCGTCTTTGTCATTCGATTGACCATCAATATAGAAATTTAGTTGGATCAAGAGAATTTCAGTACGCCCCAGTGCGAGTTGCTATTGCCCATCCTTGTAGCCTCGCATGTCTACACAATCACCAGTTCTCCTACTTGGGGGGCCATTGACGTCACGCGTAGATAGAAGCTACGATCTTCATAACCTCTAAATATCTCGTCTAACAACCGGTCCTGCGATGTTTTATGGTTGCTATGTATTGGGGGGAAACCGGCGTTCCGGCTCTCCAGAGGCAGCAAGTTAGCAACCATTTCGCGGAAGACCGAGCGATATCAAGAGAGAGAAAAGAAAGAATGAGGAACCGAAAGTTGATCCGCGTCCCTCGTCTGGATCGATATAAAAAGAAACCACAAAATCAGAAATCCCAGAAATCTCAGAAATCCCACTATCACATCCCAATGTCCATTGTTGTGAAAACAGAGCGAAAAAGAAAAAAAAACCTAAATGTCCCATCACTATTACTATAAACCTCATTATTCTAGAAATTACAGACGTGCCATGCCCTCGCCTACCTCGACACATAACTTCCTCGACAAGCGTCACAGCATAACGTTCACCTTAGCGTGGTCGACGTTCTTCGTCTGCTTATCAGCACTACTGTTTGGCTACCACCTCGCTGAGTTGAACGCTCCAGGTGACGTTCTTTCTTGTACGTTCAAGAAACCGGGCCCGTTGCCAAGCTATAAAGACAGTGTTTGGTCGCACTTGCATTTGCGTCAATGCATACAGATGCCTGATTATGGAGTGGCTTTGGTGACTGCTATGTTCACCATAGGAGGGCTCTTGGCTTCCATTGTGCTAGGATTCACGTCTGTCTCTTCGGATTACGGCAGGAAACAACTATGCACGGTTTCTGCATTTTTCTACCTTGTTGGGTCCTTCGTGATGAGCTTCAGTCAGAGCAACTGGCAGATCAATTTGGGAAGGTTCTTGAGTGGTCTTGGTGCGGGGAGTTCCTTGATCATGTCACCGATCTTGATCAACGAGTTGGCTCCACATAACCATAGGGGCTTGTTGGGGTCATTGATGCAGTTCGCTGTGTCCTTGGGGATATTGCTTGCCCAAGTGGTTTCCTACTTCTATTCCAATGACCAACAATGGAGAATGATATTTGTTGTTGCTGGCTGCCTAGGCTCGATTCAGTTCTTGGGGTTGTTCACAGTCCCGGAATCTCCCAAGTGGTTGATCATGAAGTATGGAGACGTCCAGCATGCTACGACAATATTGGAAAGTTTACGGACTGATCACTCCACGGTAGAGTTTGAAATCCAACACTGGAAACACCTTTTGACAGACAATGCACCACAAGAAGAGGAGGAAGAGCAAACAGAAACGAGTCTGTTGTTGTCCCATGAATCACAGTCATCATTTGATCCTCCACTGATATCGACGTGGAAATTCCTTAGCGATTCCAAATACCGTAACCAGCTAATCGCGGTTGTACTCATCATGACGGGTCAGCAATGGTCTGGCGTCAATACCATCACATATTACGGGGTTCAAGTACTCAACAATATATTCAACAACCCCGACGGCAATATGGTGTTGTTCCTAAGTTGCTTGATTTCCACAGTCAATGTGTTTGTATCCGTTGGTGTTGCTCCTTTGATTGACAAATGGGGTAGAAAACCCTTGTTGATGGCCAGTGTGACTATCTGCGGGCTCAGTGCTCTTTCATTGGCTATTGGTATACCCACCAAGAGCGACGCTGTTGTCGTAACAGCGTTCTTTTCATTCATCGTAGGGTTTGGCATTGGTCTTGGTCCAATTCCGTTCTTGATGATCAGTGAGTTCACGAGTCACGATCTGGTGACGATCGCCCAGTCATTCGGTACCGTTATGAATTGGTGCTCCAACATGTCGGTCGCTATGTTCTTCCCCATATTGACAAAGTTGTTAGGGGGCGGTATGGTGTTTTCAGTGTTTGCCATAAATTGTTTGTTCTACGGCATTGCGTTCTACTACACTATCCCAGAAACCAAGGGGTTCAATCATTCAAATGACGTATGGGAGAATTTCAAGTAGGTGTTTTGTAGTGGTATCCCTTCAATCAAGGCTTTTAACAACTGTAATTTCACCTTCGTGTGGCTAAGTAGATCGACCTGTACGCGTGTGGGTCTAAGCCTCGCTCCCTTTCTCGAAACAAATTTCACTGCGTCACCACCTGGAATTCCCGTTTAATATAAAACAGCCAGATGCTGCCCCCGCGGAAATGCATGGTTGTCTCTTTTTTTTGTTTTACAACCAACTCTCAGTTATCACTTCACTACCGCTAAGCAATAACCACTCACAACAATGGTTGATTACAAAACTTGGTTGAGAGAGATTGACGACAATACGAAGATTTCTCAATTGTCAATTCCAGGGACCCACAACTCGGCAGCCTGCCACACTGCGTTACCATCGGTTCAGTGTCAGGGCGCAAGCGTCACCAAACAACTAGAGAATGGTGTCAGGTTCCTCGATATCAGAGTCGGTAAGCTCTTTATTGGTGATGATGTTAAGGACTTGCAAGTCATCCATGGCAAATTCCCCGTTAAGATCCCATTCCCTTTGAAGTTGACTGACACTTTGGAGGAAATTTACAAGTTTTTGCAAAACAACAACTCCGAAACCGTCATTGTGTCTATCAAGCAGGAAGGTAGCGATGATTGGGATAACAAGAATGACGAGTTTGGCAAATTGATCTGGGAAAAATACGTCAACCCAAACAAGGACAAGTGGTTCTTGAAGACAGACCTCCCACGAGTTGGTGATGCCAGAGGCAAGGCTATCTTGTTCAGAAGATTTGGCGTCCAGGATGAAAACTTGAAGAAAGAGTTTGGCATCTCGGCTTCGTTCTGGGACTACAACACCACCGACGACGATCGTGGCCAATTTGTGGTTCAAGATTTCTGTGAAGTCAACTCAGCTGGGGACTTGCCAAGGAAGATTGGGTACGTCAAGGATTTGGCTAAGAAGGCTCAAGAGTATACTGCTAGTAAAGATGATAAGTTGTTTCTTAACTTCACTTCGGGTTCCAATTTCTTTGACAAGCAATGCTGGCCAGAGCCAATCTCTAAAGCCATGATTGAAGGAAACATCCAGGAAACGTTCACCAAGGGTGTCGGTATCATTGTGTTGGATTACGCCGAGGCTGAGAACTGGAAATTACCAAGAGCTTTAATCGATACTAATTTTTAGATCTGCTATAGAATCCGTCTGTATTATACGCGTAGTGGTTTGAAGTCAGGGGGGAGACCCTGCAATTAATGTAACTGTTGTCGTCTGTTGTCTTGGTTACAGGAAAGGAGCCGTCTAACCTGGTAGTTCTCTCGATTGCCAGCACTCATGCACCTCATACATAATTGGTGAGCACACGCAAGGTGGTAACTCTCCCTGCAACCATACTATGCCTCATAATAAAATGCTTATTGTTCAATTACATTTGCATTACACAGGGTGAGCAACGGTAGCTAATTGGTAACATCATAGAGAATTGCATGTGCAACCTCTTCAACCCGCTTATTCTTCGTTTGGACTAGTGGAGTGTAAAAGGAGAGGGTTTTTCCCTCCCTGCACCTCTAGGAACGGAATCACTAGCCAATCTTCCAAGCTTGTTGAATGTGATTGATAAGGTCTACGTTAGTGATCATCACTGTAATTACATATTTTCGTCTCATCATTCTACTAACTTCCCGTCCACTTCTAGCTATACAATTTTGTTTCTTATAGGTTTACTAAATAATTAGTTTATCAAACACACAAACTGTTCTTGTATAACTATCATCAAATCACACTCGTCTAAACAGTCCCGTATTGTGGGTGGCCCCCTCTGCTTATCTCTTAGTGGATCGCTTCCAGTGATATCGGGCACTATTTCATTTCTCTCTATTCCCGGCGCTTGAGCCGACGAACGAACGGACGAACGAGAAAAAAGAACGCAGGTCGAACCCCAAGATTCAAACAATCAACACACACACACACACACACCAAACACTAACTACGTTACATGCTTGCGCCTAGACTAATACGGAATTGCATTCTACGAAAACCACAGGTCGTGGGTGGTTGTGTCCAATTGGTGAGGCATCAGTCGAAAAAGCCCGATTTCCCAGATTTCTCCAAGATCAATGATCCCAAGTTGCGGGAGATTATCGAAGGCACGAACTTCGGCACCGAGGCGATATTGAAGAAGGAAAGAGAAGAAGCGGCCAAGAGAAAGAAAATCGAAGAGGAGAGAAAGAAGTTGGAGCAAGAACGGGAAGTCCAGAGGAAACGTGATGAGAAAGATGAGGAAGAGAGAAAGAAGCTGGAGGAAGAAGAGATTAAGAAACATAGGGATGAGAAGATAGCTAAGGCGAATGAGAAGTTGGAGCTGAAGATAACAGAGACAGAGTCGGGAAAGATCAAAGGAGTGGATAAAGACACTCATGAAACGACAGTGGAGACCGAAGATGATGAGTATAAGTTGAGAATGGAAAACAAGATCATAGCAACTAGCAAAGCCGATGTTGACGATAGTGAGATCCCTAATTTGGCCAAAGAGATCAATGAAACGATACAGAACGAAATTGGGGGACTTCCATCTCAGAAGGCGAAACAGCAAAGCGAGATGGCGAAGAAGTTAACCAAGTACTTGGACTCAGCCCATGATACCATCCTTACTGCCACGCGAGCATTGAACGATGTCACGGGGTATTCCGCGATCGAAAAGCTAAAGAAATCGATCGAGGAACAAGAAGTCGACTTGAAACAAGCCAAGGAAAACGTCAAGAAATGCAAAGTGGCATATGGTGAAGCGATCCAAAGGAGATCGCATTCACAGCGCGAAGTCAATGAGTTGTTGACGAGAAAACACAACTGGTCGCTGCATGACTTGGAGAGGTTCACTGAGTTGTACCGGAATGATCATGAAAATGAGAGAATGGAAGAAGAGGCCGAGAAGAAATTGGATGAATCGGAAAGTAAAGTCGACGCGGTCCAGTTGAAGTTGACACAGCTGATATTGACAAGATACCATGAGGAACAGATTTGGTCGGATAAAATCAGAAGGTCGTCTACGTGGGGGACTTGGGTGTTGATGGGTCTAAACGTCTTGCTTTTCGTGGTGGCCACCTTTATTGTTGAACCCTGGAAGAGGAATAAGTTGGTGTATGCGTTTGAAGATAAGGTCAAGCAAGTTTTGGTTGGCATCTCCCAAGAGAACCAAGCGGTGTTGGAGCCTATTATTGAGAAGTTGGAACCTACCGATGGTCAAGTGCCAATTCCAGAGGAACCAGCACCAGCACCAAAACCATTCAACTTCAGGTTCATTCACAACACCTGGAATGGTATCAAGGAGATTTTCTGGGACAATTACAACGCGCTAGCATCGCGCGACATTCAAAAATTAGAATTTGATAAATACGAGTTTGAGATATTCACAGTCTCATTGGCTGTCGTTGCATTCACTATAGGTAGCTTAGTTACCACTTTATTTAAATAGACTTTTTTTGTACATACCTTACTGCAAAAACCAAACATGTTCGTCTGCACACGACCTTCACAGTTTTTTTGTTCAACACCCACTGTTGACGCAGCGTGTGTGAGAGAGAAAAAAATTGTGTTGCCACTTAAATTTTCAGCACCAACAACCAACAACCAACAACCATCATAGACTTTACTAATATTTCATTATCCGTCATGGAAGACCCTGTCCTTTTAGATAACGTCAACAGTGCATTGACAAAGATAAACAACACAAACACGGCCACCGGCAACGAAACCGATGTCTACCTCAAGTTAAAGAAATTGGAGAAAGAGTTGGACTTATTGTTACTACAAGAAGAATACATCAAAGACGAGCAACGCCACTTGAAGCGTGAGTTAGTGAGGGCACAAGAGGAGGTTAAGAGAATAAAGTCCGTGCCATTGGTGATTGGGCAATTCTTGGAGCCAATCGACGAGAACACGGGTATTGTCTCGTCCACCACGGGATCAAACTATGTTGTTAGAATCTTGTCAACATTGGACCGTGAGTTATTGAAGCCATCGTCTTCCGTTGCATTACATCGTCATTCAAATGCATTGGTTGATATATTACCACCAGAAGCCGATTCGTCGATTTCCATCGTCGGCGAAGACCAGAAGCCAGACGTGACATACGCCGATGTTGGTGGTCTAGATATGCAGAAGCAGGAGATTAGAGAAGCCGTTGAGTTGCCATTGACCCAGGGTGATTTGTACTCGCAGATTGGTATTGATCCACCAAGAGGTGTTTTGTTGTACGGTCCTCCAGGTACCGGTAAAACCATGTTGGTTAAAGCCGTGGCCAACTCGTCGACCGCCTCATTTATCAGAATCAACGGGTCTGAGTTTGTCCAGAAGTACTTGGGTGAAGGTCCAAGAATGGTGAGAGATGTGTTCAGATTGGCTAGAGAAAACTCCCCGGCTATTATATTTATTGATGAGATTGATGCCATTGCAACCAAGAGATTTGACGCTCAAACAGGTGCGGATCGTGAAGTCCAGAGAATCTTGTTGGAATTGTTGAACCAAATGGACGGGTTTGATCAAACTTCAACTGTCAAGGTTATAATGGCCACCAACAGAGCCGACACATTGGATCCAGCTTTGTTGAGACCTGGTAGATTGGATAGAAAGATTGAGTTCCCTTCGTTGAAGGACAGAAGAGAAAGAAGATTGATTTTCTCCACCATTGCATCCAAGATGTCCTTGGCTCCAGAAGTCGACTTGGATTCATTGATCATCAGAAACGATCCATTGTCTGGTGCCGTCATTGCCGCAATCATGCAAGAGGCTGGTTTAAGAGCAGTCAGAAAGAACAGATACATGATATTGCAAAGCGACTTGGAAGAAGCATACACGGCACAAGTCAAGACCGGTACCGAGCACGACAAGTTTGATTTCTATAAGTAATGTAATAGTTTTCTATTTCTTTTATGCACAATTATACACTATAAGAGCTCGTAGATTCCGATGCCGGGCTTGAAGTTGGCAAAGTCAATGTGGTCCATGTCCAAATGGAACGTATAGTTCCAGACAGGCCTGAACTGTGAAGCATTGAAGTGATGGAACGACGCAACCGGAGTAATGAGGTATACCGGCTTGGAGTGCTTTCTGTCAAGCACCTTCTGAACATTCTCCACGTCCGTACCCATGCAATCAACGATATTAATTGATTTCGCATCATCAACCACCGCATCAACACCAATAGTTTCAGTTGAGTTACTGCCCAAGATCCAACTAGGCGGCGAGTAAGTCCTCCACCAAACCTGGACCGATTCTTGGTCTTGCTGCCTTAAGAAATCCAACGCGGGGATAACACCACCTTGATGAAACACGCCCATGAGCACGCACATCGCGAGGTTGAAGACATACCAGAGGTACAACATCCACGGCCGGATCCATTTTAGGGTAAAGTCAAAGCAACTGCACGCGAGGGGGATGATGGGGACTAAGAAGCGGAGCTCTTGATGGGGCACGAGGGAAAGGAAGATGAGTCCGCTGAGGACTGATATGAAGGGCGTTGTTCTGTGGTAGAATGTGGATGTGAAGAAAAGAAGCCCTGGACCAAGAATCTGCGGGAGGTTGATGAGGATGTGGGTGTAGTATGGATGGATTCCGTGCTGGGATAAGTTGACGTAGTTTGTGTTGTATAGGAGGTTGTTCAACGGGGTTATTGTGTAGTTGGAGATGGTTGTTGGGTCGGATAAGACGGCATCGACGTTTCCAAACATGTAGGTATCGAATAGGATCAAGGAGACGGTGGATAGTAAGAAGCCAAGAATCAAGTACAAGGAGCTCCTGAGGTGTGACAAGGCGTACTTTGCGAGGAACCAACTAGGAAGGATCAAAAACGCAGGGAATGTGACTCTGTTAAATATACCAATGGAAACAAGCACCCCAATGTAAAACAAACTAGCACTTTTATCCAACTCAATTACTTCCTTCTCTTTTGATTCCTGAACATATCTCAAGTCATCAATGAGAGTAACAGTCACAACCAACAACAACGTCTCAACACTATTCGAAAACAAATGGTTCTGGTAAACCAAAGTGACATACGACGTCAGCGTCAAGAAAATAGCCTTGATTCTTTCCGGCTTTGTTGGCAACATCCAATATAAGCACGTATCAGTAGCTATCCAACTCAACACCGCCAATTGCAATCTCGCCAAATACCAAATCTGCAACGGTGTCAAGTTGACATTGAAGAACTTGATGAAATAAAGCAATGGTGCGTATAACAAATACAAAGGTCCGAGACTCCTGGCTGGGCTGTCTTGAAACTCCCACGGTATGTTGGTAGAGTACCCCAAGATTCGACTGGTTAGCACTTCGAAACTCTGGAAATGTTCATCTGGATGGATGTATGAATTAGATAAGGCAAACACAAATCGGAAAACTATCGTGAAGAGATAGAATGTCCTCCAATCAAAGCTTAGCTTGATCATCTTTGGTTGGTTGGTTGATGCATTGGGGAATCCTACGCGTGTTGAAAGTGAAAAAAAAAAATCTGATCACGAGCAATGAGAAAAAATCAGTCACGTGGTTCGGGTTGCAAAAAACGTAAAGGAGGGGAAGACCAGGACATCGGAGTGGTTCTGAACTGGCCAGAAGAGTTTGGAGGCAAAGGAAGGGCTTCATTATGACTAGTCGATTGGTCAGTCTGTCTTCTCCAGAACTTTTCAGAGCAGAATGGTAACTCTTGGGGAGATGATGCCCTAAGAGCCTCAGCTCGTATTTCTGCCTCGAGTCTTGGTCCACCAGCAATTCAACGGTGCATTGGTCCCATAGCCTAGCCCATACTACCGCACCCACCCTTCGCCAACGCTTCCTCATTTACAAGAGATGTCGCAAAACCGTGTCCTTTTATTTTATTTTTTTGCTTCCAGACGGAAACAATGCAACTGTAAAATTTTAGTGCCGGAGTATTTCCAATACCGAAGGGAAACGAAGTCCTGGAAAATGGATAAGAAGAACTCTATGTGCTTGCTTCCAAATTGCGTGAATCGGTGATGAAGGGGACCTACACATCTAAGTCCTGCTCTGTCTCAACTCATTAATGGGACTCTTCGTTGAGTAGACACTGTTTTCCCGAAGACCATATTGCCAGTAGGCAGCAGTGTAAAATTTGTGTTCCCTTTTACTTCTGTTTTTCCTTTAATGGCTCCGAAGTCTTCGGAGTTTTTTAGGGTGCATTGGAGAATGCGACGATGTGATTGGCCAGCTGGGTTTTTTCCGCATCATACAAACGAGTATTATTACACAAACAATACTTGCAGTTTTTCCCTCTGTGCAACTCAATCTTTTTTTTTTTTCGTTCTTTCTTTTCATTCTTCTTCGCTCAACTCCTCTTGTTCTCATCAAAAAAAAAGAGACACACCTCTCCGAATCAATTAATTTTACCTTTCTTTTTCCTTTTTAGTTCTTCTCCCTCTCCTCCCCATAGACCAAGTAAGAATCACCCATTCACACTTACCCATTTTACACAATGTTTAGACAAGTCACCAGATCTGTT
>JAJSEA010000043.1:0-39689 GCA_026724345.1 Candida sp. AC06 | reverse complement strand
CCCCCCCCCCCCCCCCCCCCCCCCCCCCCCCCCCCCCCCCCCCCCCCCCCCCCCCCCCCCCCCTGAGTTTCTAACTTTTCGTATGCAATAGCGGATGCTATTTCTCCGACACTTCTCTCTACCCACTTACACATGAGAAGAGGTGTCAATATCGTTTTCCTGTTCTCTCCTCCCCACTATTGTTCATAAGGTTAAAGCTGAATGAAGCGATAAGCTGCGTTTGACTTTTCCGGGTTTTATAATACACAGTGCATTTAACAAGTAGGTATGGCACAATAGTTGGTGGACTGCATTGAAAATCGTTAGAGGCGGGAGATGCCCTGCTTGTGATGACCCACGCAAAAACATGAAACCTGGAACTTGCTGGTTGTAACTTACGACAGGTCGCAACAGACAGTCAGTCAGTTTTTTCACCAGTTGATGAGGGCTAGCTAGGGCTTGGGGTCCTCGCTCTCGTAATCTCAGCAACCTGGAATGCTGAAGAAAACAAATAAACAAAAAAAAAAAAAAAAGAAACAAAGGAAATGAAAGAGCGAAGAGCGCAGTTTAGAATTTTAGAATTCTAAGGGTTACGATATTGCCTCTTGAGCGCACAATGTGGCTAGTGCTGGTGCAAAACTATAGCAGCAACTGCTTGCAACTGAAACATTCACAATCGTGGTACTAGTTAAACTTTTAGAGTTAATTTTAGACATACTTGCTTAACTAGTGCCTCTCTCTCTCCCCTTTATTTCAGCTTTCCACTCTCTCTTCCTCTGATGACTGGAGTGAACATTTTAGGTTGCCCGTGTCATATTTCCGTACGCCATCGCATGCCACTCCCCATCCGCGTAGCTTGCTTATTTTAGTTGCTGCCTTCATTGCACTTATGAATGCTCACGATGGTTACCAGAGCCTTACTGGTATTGTCAGTTTCGTTAGGAAGAGTCTGAAACGGAACTATTGTTGAACAAAACCGAGGTTGTTCGATGGAGCACAGACAGCCAAAAGAATAAAAGAAACTACAAGAAAATAATTGGATGGCCCTGTACACGACCCCTCAATTGGCGGGTTAAGCGGTTGTGCAGCAAAGCTGATTCTGAACCTCTTCAGCACTATTTTTAGTTTTCGTTACATTGCATTGCATGTATAAATCCTTCTGATGATAAAATGGAAAACAAAGGACCTCGGAATATACAAAATCCTTATTCCGCGGACACATTGCATACTATGAGCACATACACCTAGTCAGAGGACGTAAAACATTCACCGTGGAGGTTGAGACATTAGAGAGGCGGCACGTTGCTTCTCAAGATGAAAGCGGTGTACAAGCAGCGTTGGTTCTTATGTTGTGGTACAGATTCGAGTGAAACAAGGTGTCTTTGCCAAGTACATATCCTCAAGAATTAATCTCCTCAATGAAACGGGGGACATCCCCTATACAAGCTCACCACAATCGCCGTGCCACTGTAGTCTCAGCGAGTGCTAGTATTGCATTTTTCAAATGAGGAGCGTGCCACATGAGGCTCCTATACTCCATGTCCTATAATTATTTCTTGGATATCTACCGATTAGGAGTAAGCTCCTGGGAGAGCATATGCTTGCTAAGTAAGCGCATAAAGGACAATGTCATGTCGTCGTTCCCTTATCGTCAATTTCTGAAGAGCCCACCCTGACTTGCGTCTCGAAGTATACATCATATTGCTGCATTATATGAGCTAATTTCCAGGAGAGCAAGCCTAATCATCGTGAAATATTGACCTTTGAGGCAAATCGCGCGGAAGTTGTGTTGAAACAAGAAAGAAAGCAGGTGGAAGGGCACAAACAATCTCGGTGTTCTTCCTCGGGCCATACTGGACAATATGGAAAATAAAAAGCAATGCCACTCGTGTAGCTGACCAAACGTACACCAAATGCAGCTGCAAGGTGAAGTTGTCTTTCGCAAGCAAGGTTAAGCTGATCAGCTGGTTCATTCACACCAGCCACAAGGGAGAGACTACTATCGAGTCTGTTCTGACTTTCGCTTGAAAAAAGCAAAAATTTCATGAAAAAAAAAAAGAATTCAGTGGTGATAGATAAAGCAGTATATGCAGAGATGCTAATTTCAGCCATTGAACTTCTTCAGCAATTGTCTTTGGAACGCATTACGAGGTGAAACTTTAAATGCCCATTATGGCATTAGCTAAGGCCCTTGCTAACTCCTAAAGCTCTGCTTTGTGCATACACTTTGTTTTCTGAGAGTCGTTCCCAGGCCCTATTGGTTACTTGCCATGACATGAACAACTCCCTTTGGATCAGGCTCGGATCCTCAACTTCGGCAACAAAACCTGGACTGTCCGCAAATCTGAATGTGTAGGTTATTTTTTAGGGCTTTTGGGGGAGCCAGACTCTAGCCTCACTTTTAGCCTGGCGCCCTCCTTCGGCTTTTGTGGATTTTAAATCTCTTTGGGGCAATTAATAATATTGCCCTCTTCTCCTATTTTGGCTACTGCCATTGCCGTTGGCACGCTGTTGCGGTTTTATTATTTTCGTTAGTGCAGGGCTAACGTCCGTTTTGTGGGCTGGTTCGTACCACTGGCCCCCTATATGAGGCACAAAGACCATCGGCAAAACAAAGAGTGGTGTCCTACCGAGCAACTACAACAAAACAAAAGAAAAGAAAAGAAAAAACAAAACAAGATGAGAAAGCGGGGCACCCCAGTACAGAAAGGGTGGGGGAAAGGAAGATCTTTCGTAGTGCATAACTGAGATCGACTAATGATCCCGATCTTCATGATTTCTTATTCTTGGTAGAACAGATATGTATAGGGGCCAACTCAAAGAGACTGTGCAAGATATAGATCAGCCGTAAATGTAACATCGACTAAACCTCTCTGAGATTTTCAGCTCTTGTTGTGTCTGTTTCTTTTTGAATTATACAGATACTAAATAGCCACCTACTGCGTCAAAGATCTGCGATGAGCGTAGCCTATCGCTCTCTCAGCAACTATTCCGGTTAGAGAAGCATGACATATGTGCGACATAGATATGGCTAGCTCGCTCGTGAACAATCACACACACACACACACACACACACACACACACACGTCTCAAACAACACACCTATTGTATCTGCCAAAACACAGAAAGGAAGATAAAGTTTCATTGTTAGTTCCGCCGGGCTAAAGCTTATCGGTAGCCTTCCCTGAGGCTGTAGACCTCTGGCATCCCCTTTTCCTTTTGCATGGTATTGCTAAATATTATTTTCACCCTTTAATTCTGTGCTTCGGCCCCACCTCCCTTTCGCCACGCTGGGTGCAATATCTGGGAGTTTTGAGGGCAACTTCGCCCTGTATATTCAAGGCTCTAAAAAAGCTTAACTTTCTAGTGCCGTGCAAAAGGACAAGCAAGTGGGATACGTGTCCCGGTAGTACCCGCCAAAGTGAAACTACATGGGATCTTCGTCTTTGCGCCCACCGCAGGCACACAAAACCTAGTATCCTGAATGGGGAAGAACTATGCACCCGCATCGAGTAAGTGAGCATTATATTTTTTGTGGAGCGGTTTGAGATTGTGAATACGAATAGACGAGTACTGATACCTGCTGCCCTTGACAAAGTGTCTGGAACTACCAAAAGCCACCACAGGTTGCTAGGCGATGTGGCTAGTTCTAGCTTGTTGGTACAAAGGGGTAGATAATATTCAGCAAGAATAATCCCAGTTCTACTGCTCGCCGGGGAGCGGGATAGCACAATGGGGGGGGGGGGGGGGGGGCACACCCAATTGGCACCCCTTTCGTTGCACCCAACAAGGGATTAAAATAATAGAAAAGCTTATATTGAACAATACCAGATAATGCGATAATACAGAAAAATGTAACACAATGCTAAACAATTCTAGATATTAAGTTTCGCTAGCACAAAGTTTGAGCAGAATGAGCTAAACCTTATTCCGTCAATAAATCACTAAACCATTTCCGCTACTTTATCTTTAAAGCAAGAGCCATTCACGTGCTCCTGCTCCCGAGTCTTACCATACTCATGTGTATGGTTTGGAGCCACATCACATTGTCCCCAAGAATGAGTGCCTGCCTCAGAAGGTTTTATCCTTGAAGCCGGGGGGACGGGAACGGTATTGGCGCTACGACAAAAAGTAGTTTGCTGAATTGGGATTGCAGCCATTGTTTACAATCCACTCCTTATTGGAGTTTTAATAAAGAATGTTAGGTAAAGCAACACACAGGACAATGTTCAAGCTGTTCATTACTAGTTTCGTCAAAGGGAGACATAGGAAATCGTACGACTCGTGCTGCCAAACAATGATGTAGCACTCGTTGCTAAACAGTGTCGGGATGTCGCAGACAAAGCAAATAGTTATTAGGCAAAATTAGGCTCTCTGTGTTTAGTTGGTGTCGAGGTCTATGTTTTAGAGCAAATGTTAAAGTTTTTAGGCTCTTTTTTGATTATAATATCTTAAAGTGCATGCTAGGGAGTGGATAAATGTTCACCCAGGTTATTGTAGTTGTCGTGCAGCATCCCTGAAGCGTATACCCATTGCAAGACTGTGATATTAGTAACAGAAGGAGGTTGAAGAGGACATATGATTGAATTGAATGCACTTGTGGATCGAAGGAGAGGTACCTCTAAAAGTGCTCAGATGCGGCGAAAGGGTCAAAATTGAGTGCTTATTGAATACCATACACGGAAAGAGATCATCCCTAGAGCCCAAAAGTATCCACGGCACGAGGATAATTAGTCATACTGAGATAGTTATGATGAAGTCTCCAAGAGGCTGCTTTCAACATGGATTCCCTTCGTTGATTCAGACTACGTTCAATAGAAACGTCATGATAGTTCACACTATGGTGTGGTTGGCATTCAATCAAAACACTCAATACTTCTGGAGAGAAGATCACAGTACTGGATCCAGTTTTTACAACCATATCGGAAACTTTCAGTCAGGTCTATCAACCTTTACTTCCAACCAAAAGCACAAGCTCATCAAACCTTAAATAGACGTCTATTATCCAATAAACTTTCCAGTCTAACCAAAGTTTGTTTCCCTCAAATATTACCAAGCATTGTTAGAAAGAGCTCCCGCAATACTTTCTTTATACCTTAAGCTTGTTTCCAGAGCTATACCTTGTTGACATCATATAATGAGACCATGTTCCCTACATAGCCTCCTACCTATCTCCCTAAGAAACCGCTGTCCTCGGTTACTTCTCTTTCTAATGAACCAAACCGGTTCTTCCTGACTTTATTTCTCCTCATTTGCCAAGCAAATTTAGCCCCCTAAAACTTCGCCGCTTATGTAATGCCAACGTTCACGTTGTTTTCCCTATTTTATCTCACTGAAACATTGAGCATGACTGAACCTCTGTCGATGAGTGAGACATCTTTGAAGATGTAGTTTGGCTTCCTCTGCTGACATGTGGGACTGGGTTTTGTTGACGACGTGCCTGGTCTGTGCAAGTGAAGGTTGAAGTACCACAGCATTCGTAAATTTACGTTACATGAAGAAGTTCAGTTGAGCATGAGACTAGCTTTTTGAAACTATGTGGAGGGTTGTATAGTCAGATCATAGAGGTTGCTAAGTCGGGAACCTGCATTACAAAAGGTTCTACTAAGTTTTCTAGAAACCAGACACCTGGAAGAACAACCACCTCTGGTATATTTCTGATCGTATCTCTCTTCTATGTCACCCTTCCTGGTTTATTGCAACCATCAAATCTTTTGTAGCTCATTATCTTGGGGGTCTTGGTCCAAGACACGACTCAATGACAGGAGCCGAACAAGGGGGTCGCGTTCCCTGAACAAGTCGTGTACGTGTCTCAATTATCTGGACGACTAGATTCGAGACATGTAACCAGAGGCTATTACCTGATCTACATTTCTCGGTCTTGTCTCTCCCAGTACTGACTTCAAAACCAACCTCATGGAAGTGCTCAACAATTTACCAGATGAGATCATTGAAATAATCATCAGCTATCTCCCGCGCCATATTTTAGAAACGCTTTCGGATATTCCAGTGATTGGGAAGTTTGCCGAACGCTTGTTGTATTCAACTATTCGCATCGACGATTCGGCCAAATACCCAACGCCGTTTCAAATTTTGCAAAACGGAAGATCCGTGCGCTTGAGGTCTCCTCTAGCATTCGTCAAGTTGCTTGAGTCCAACCCGAATATTGTGCCAAAGAAGCTATTGTTCGAAGACCCTTTCGATGCACTTGTGCTAGCCCGAGAGTACCCGCAAAGCTTATTCAACGTGGAAACAGAGCTTGCGTTTTGGTTTCCCTCATCATACTCTCCTTCATATGCGGTTTTTGCTGAAGAGTATCGGAAAACGCCGTTTCGGGTTGATTCTTTGGTAACACGATTCGGTGACAGGATCGAAGAAATTGTTGGATTGGAATTGGCCAAAGGCGTCAAGGCATTCTCCGTTGTATCTAATGAAAGACTTGATCTTGGGCGGCTCTTCACGGTGGTGTTTCCTAATTTGACCAGCCTTATCATCCGGCTGTACTTGAACCTAAATGATATCCGGCACATCCCACAGCAGTTGAAGCTGCTAGCCTGTGGCTTGGAACCAGAGCTAGACCGAGGACAGGACCAACCGTATACAAAGTTGGACTTGCCCAAGTCTTTACTAGACCTAGAAATGACGATAAGTGGCGGTGGGCTGCATACGATATTTGACATTTCCCATTTAACTAAGCTTAGGAAGTTGAAAGTGTCGGGCATTGCCTGGAACGCAGATGCGCCATCGAACTTGGTGAGTTTATGGAGATTCCCTCCTAGTTTGCGAATGTTACATGTCGGATGGCTAGAGATGATTGCCGAGAACTTATCCGTGGCCTGTCCACAGTTGCACGAGTTGAAGATTGAAAACACCCTTCACCTCGCTGAAGCTGGCCACAGCGATAAACTAAGTATTCCCGATAGTGTCCAGTGCTTGGTGATGCCCGTACGTCTACTCAGCTGTGAGATCTCCTCGAACCTGGATGAAGACCCCTGGAGTGGTCCGAAGTTAAGCTTGCCCAGCTCTTTACGAGAATTGGCATTGGTGGGGAACCTAGCTACCGAGGACACTGTGGTGCTTGATTGTGATTCTTGCGATTTGGATAGTCTTGTCCTTTTCCGTATCCCACAATTATCCATTATGGGAGATATGAGGTCCTTGACGACGCTAACACTCAATGCGTCGCCAGTCTTTGACTTTGAAAAGCTACAGTACTTGGAGAATCTCAGCTATCTTACGATCAAGGATGCTGCTCATCATATGGGAGAATTCTCGTACGAGCTCCCCGACTCATTGCTGAAATTGGAATTGCCAGAATGTGGATTGACGAAAGTACGCATTCACGCTCCTAGACTCACGTCGTTGAACCTTCACGGGAACTGCTTCCAGGTCTTAGACGATACCACCTTTAGAGTTCCACCAAAGCTCCGAACGCTAAAAGTCTCCGGGAATAGCATCACTCTGGTCTCAGTCACACTTCCCAGCACTTTAGAAAGCTTCAATTTGGAAGGTAACATGATTGGCTGCATCGATCACCTACCTGATACTTTGCAATTCCTCTACTGCCTGAAGAACCTTTTGGGTGAATCCAAGGTGGCGCCTAGGTTCCCTGTCGGATTGACAACACTTGCCTTGAGTGACAATCAAATCGATGAAACCTGGCTCTGTGATCTGAACTTACTGGAATGCACGAGGTTGAAAGCACTAGACATACTGAGAAATAAGCTACCGTCGCTTACTCCAAGCAGGTTGCCTAAATCTTTGACAAAGTTGATTGCGTGTGGTGACTCGATCTCGTCGTTTGGTGGCGATTTGAAAGATCTAGAAAACCTCGAGGAGGTGTACTTGGCAAAGAACAAGCTACGTGGATACTTTGCAGATAACGCCTTCGGATTTGGTGACAGGATCAAAAGAGTAGACATCAACGGAAACAGGGCAACGCCCTCCGACGTCCAAGCGCTTTTGAATGAGCTTTCTCAGAAGCCGGTTTTTGAAAAGTTGGACGTAGAACCTAACCTGTACCCAGACACATCAAACACGTCTGAGTTTCGGCCCAGAAGTATCGCAAGACCGAGTTAGCTAGATTTAGGCTATTTTTAGATGCTTTGGAAGGCTGCATGAGTCACGTGGTAACACCCACCAAAGTACACGACCCTGTAACGAACACCTTTCACCGATTTCTCTTTATTTTTTTTTTCACCAACAATAAACAACAACAACAACCGAAAGCCGGTCTCGAAGCCACCAGTCTTTCTTACATGTACAGATATCTATAACTATGGATGGAGATCCCGATCAGGCATATGAACTCGTGTTTAACGATTTCATACCCTTGTCATTCAGAGTAACGTTTACCATCCAGCTAGGGTTGTTATTGTGGTTGTTGTTGAACTTGATCTTGTTTAACTTCACGAGGATCAGCCTGTTGAACTTGTTGAACTTGTCCTTCACACCTCACAACTACACTCAATTGGACGAGACATCGAATAGGTTGTCGAGCGGAGAGTTTTCCACCACCATTCCTGCCGAGCATAATGAGAACCAGCGGTTGATCAAGGGCATATGGAAGCTGCTCAAGGCTGTCTCGATTGTTAACATTGTCTGCTGGATAAGTTATAGAATCATCGACGGCAACGAAGCATTGAAGAGCTTGTACTATAGCTTGCCTTTGGCATCCTTGGTGCTCACCATCTACAAATTGTTCTACAAGTCAGCCCAGTCGTCGGGTCAGTTCAGGGTTTTCACCACCATGAAGAGGGTATTACAGGGTAACATAAACAGCATATCCATGAGAACGAATGACATCTTGATAAGCGATAGTTTGGTGTCGTATGCCAAAGTGTTGAACGACCTAGGGTTGGTGATTTGGAACTACATGTTCACTAGCGACACGGCATACAATTACCAATTGGAGTTTATGATTTTGTGCATCCCTACGTGCATCAGAATCAAGCAGTGTTGGTTTGAGTACAGGTCCACTGGTCAGAGACAGCACTTGCTAAACTTGATAAAGTATTCTACCGGGTTTGGGCCGTTGTTGGTGAACGTCCTCATCAAGCGTACGTTGTTGAGAGCTACCGACGATGAGAAGTCGAGCGGTGCATTGTTGCTCAAGTTGAACAGATTGAACAATTGGTGGTACTTGGCACTGGCGTTCAACTCCACCTATTCGTTTATCTGGGACATCAAAATGGATTGGAACTTGGAATTGTTCAATGGGTTGTTTGAGTTGAAGAACCCCTTCTTCAAGTTTCACATCCTTCGACCACAGTTGGTATTTCCGAACGTTGTCTACTATTTTGCAATCGTGCTTGACTTTTTGTTGCGCTTCATTTGGGTTTTGAAATTTTTCATAGTCAGCGAAGAGCTACAAGCGGACCACATCAAACTCATCCATGTGTTTTCGACATTCCTTTTCGGGTACGATGCTTATTCCTTCGGCTATGCGGTGCTTGAGTTGCTCGAAATTCACAGACGCTGGATGTGGTGCTTCTTGAAGTTGGAATCTGACTGGGTGAAATTGACCAGACAGCAAGCCGAGGAGATAGAATTAGAGGAAAGGCTTCCAAAGCAGGGGTAAGCTTACATATTCACACCAAAGAAAAGAAAACTGGACCTTTATAGACATGTGCATGTATTAATAAATAAAACCAAAAAAAAAATCAACCATCAATGTATCTGAATAATTACCAAGTATGCCGTATCCATTTCCTCTAGAAATACAAAATAGTCATGTATCCTGTTCGCCGTTTAGAAGCGACTTCCTTTATGCTTCTCCACCCATTGCTCGGCGCTGTTTCTCCAGGCCAAGTCAGACTTTGGACTGATTCTGCTTTCACTGGCCCATTTGTTCTTGAGGGGGGACTTCAAGCCAAAGTATAAAACGGCAACGGAACTCATGACAAGCATGGCAGCGACACTTAATTTAGGAGCATGATGGTGACCCATGGTATATGATTTCTTATTATTCTTGTTTGTCTCACTGAAGGATTGGTTGATTGTTGGTAATTTTTTTCTAGTTGATTTTGGTTGGCTGAAAAAATTCAAAGAGAGTGTGTGTGAGAAGATTTGTGGAATGTGCACGACCTGGTTATTGATGGGTTGGACTGGCAGAAACCTGTGTTTAGAATGCCTTTGTGAATGTGTTTGATCTGCAGTGGAGGTGAACCGTATAGTCAGCCTAGCTGGGAGAGTCATAGTGATGGATTGGTTCGAAATTGCGTTCACCCGCGACGGTTCCAGGGAAAGTACTGGATAGTGCAAGACAGGTATGATACTCTCCAAAAAGAAAGAAATAACCAAAGTTGAGCTATCAATGTGATTCTATTTATTGTTATTCACCTAATGAGGAGCAAAATTGTTGATAACTATCCTCTCTTTGGCGCTTCAACGTTCTTCCCGTAGTCCATCACGCGTTTTTACATAATCAGTTTTCACTCGCTTGAGTTTTCATCAATGAAATGAAAAAAAAAAAAAATTTTCCTTCTATCGATCCTCCAGTACAGGAAAAGTTTTTCAAGAATATCTCATTGAAGACACCTACGGTTCCAAGGGAGACAAGAGATAGCAGCTAGTGATGTTAAGACTTCTGATCCAAAGGACATGCGGAAGATCGCAGATACCAAAGATATTAAGATCCGGCAGGGTAAACACATCGATCCGTTCCTTCGCTACCTCACCACATCCATCAAACAAGTCAGAACAGGAGATATCCTTCAAGCGCACCTGCGACTCTAAAGGCGACTACTCCAGTTACAAGCTAAGCATATTCACTCATAGATTGCCGGAAACCACCGCCAAGCAGTCGCCGCCATTAGTTGCATTACACAACCGTTTGAACTTGCCAGAATCATTCCAATTGTCAACATTATCGCAATGTCTCAATTTGATAAGTGACGCAGACGAAACGAACGGGTTGGCTAACAACTACGGATTGAGTGTTTTGGGTAGGACCTTGTTGACATACTACATTACCGAGCATTTGTTGTTGACTTACCCAAGATTGCCAACCGCTATTCACAACGCTGCCGTGGACTCCTACATGGGTGTCCAACCATTACTGGAGATTTCGAGGTCCTGGGGTATCGAAGTAGACTCTGTCAGCAAGTTGGACAGATTCTTGGGGCAAGAGTCTGAGTTTATGAAATTCGGTAGATTGAGATACTTGAAAGAAAGTCAAAAATCCGACAAGTACTACACGACAGGCCAGCGCAGTATCACTGGTGTTCAGGAAGTTACAAATGACGCAGGAACCATAAGTCCTGAAGACATTGCTTACTCGAAAGTTGTTTCTGGCGTGATTGGTGGGTTGTACACCCACTGCGGTGAACCTGCTGCCAAAGAATTCATAAAAGACCACATATTATCCAGAAAGGTTCCATTGGATGAGATGTTCAACATCAGCCAGCCTATCAAGGAGTTGGTCAGATTATGTGATAAATTAGAGTTTAAGGATCCTGTCACTATCAGATTGATTGCCGAAACAGGTAGATTGTCTAGTCATCCTCAGTTCTTGGCTGGTGTTTTCGTTGGCAATGAAAAGATAGGTGAAGCTATTGGTGGATCCTTGAAGGAAGCCGAACAAAGAGCTGCTGTCAACGCATTGTTGGGATACTACTTGTACTCTCCAATCAACGAAAAGGGTGAACAAATTGGTGTGCCAAGCGATAAAGACTACAAGTTTGAAGGCGTAATTGATATTGGTGACGTTGCTATTTAGATAAAGAGGAATTAAAGAGGGAATAGGGAAAACACGCTGTATATACCAAGAACTGTATAATTCTTTTTTTATTTAATCAATTAATTGTAAATAGAAGAAAGTAAAGTGACGAATATATTCAACTACGAAACACAATGAGATTGAATACAAACAACGGGCTCATCCTACCTATTTGCTACAAGCACCGCCGACAACTTGCTTGGCACTAGCGTCACTCAACTTGTGGTAGCATCTGACTTGGGCTGGGACGTCGTCCATGTCCTTCAACTTGAGGGTTGCGTCTTGTTGCTTCATGACATCCAAAAGACAACTGTACTTAGTAGCGTCAGAGGAACAGTTGTTGGCGTCGTTGTACTCGATAAAGTCAAATCCACACTGACTGGTTTCAGCTTCGAATTCCTGGTTCAAGCACTGGGTCAAGGAACTGTCTTCAATAGTTCTGATGAACAATTGTTTCTTGTTGTATTGGTAGTAGACAGAGTTGTCGTAGTCTCTCTTGAACTTGCCGGATCTCTTGACATCGTGGGTGTGGACGTTGACAGCAACGATTTCACCGTCATCCAGGACGGTGTTAACGACGTCGTAGTGGGTGGTGACTGCGGTCTTACCAACCTCCTTCAACTTGTCCAAAACAAGGTCGGTGGGGGGTAAAATTGCGAAACCTTCTTCGTCGTGCAACAAGTTGAATGCTGAGACAGAAGTAGCAGCAATAGCCAAAGTAATCAAAGATTTGAATGAAACCATTTTGACTTGTCTGATACAGGCAACGAAAAAGAATAGTGAAAACAAAAAAAAATTAAGAGAGAATCACTAAATTATTTATGGATATAGGCTTCAGGGTGATGGATTAGATAAAAAGGGCAAACAGGAAAAATTTTTGCAAATAATAAATTGACCCAAAAATAGTGGTGCCAGACAGAAGTAATGGTCCATGATAGTTGGGTGGGAGCTAGCAAGGACCACCAAATAGTTTTGTCACCATGCCAGGTGGCTTAAAAATGTACATCAAATTCCGAATTGAAATTAAAATCAGTGATTGGCTAAACTGAAAATAGGGAGAACAATTTGTGCATGTGCCGTACGTTCTGCTCTGGAAGGATATTGGTTAGAACGGTTTTTAGACCCATTGTGCTTCGTTCCCGCCCTCCAACCAACCAACCAAAACGACTGAAAATTTATTACATTCATCTGCGTCGCATTACCCTCTGCTTATGACGCTTTTCCATCCTGCCCCCGATGTCACCTTTCGCAATATATCTTGGCATGGGGCCAATCAGGTTCCGGATCTTTTTTTTGTTTTTTTAGATTTTGTTTTTTCTGGGTATAGGGGTAATACCCAGGGGGGATGGGAGGGAGAGTGAGAGAGAACCGTAGAGTATCCCTATGTGACATCACATCTTTTAAGAGAAGGCTTTGTCCAAAAAAGGCTTTGTCTTTTGGTTATCTTTTCACAAACATTTGGCAAGATTAATGGGGGAAAAATCTTGACGTGCCCAACAAAGGGTACGATCTCAAATAAAAAAAAAAGAACTTGCATTCGAGTGGCTCTAGTTCTCCCCCCCCCCCTTCGCATAACTTTCCCTTACTTGCTATTCGTCACCTCATCACGGGTACAACTTGCTCGGAAGGATCTAATCTGCAGGCAGACCACCCCCATCGACTAATATTTCTGCTGCGCGACCGCACGGGGTGTGCATTAGCCCATTGCGCGTCCTGCTAATAAAACCATTGTTGTCGATCGGAACCGCGGGAAAGATACCTAGGTCCTTTAATGCTTCTTCTGACATCAGTGTTTAAGACATAAGGTTTTAGCAGTACTATATCAATTAGTGGTGTTCAGCCGAGGGAATCCAAGGATTTTTTTCAGGAAGATGACGTTTACGAGATCACGTGGTATCATCACGTGCAACACATCATGTGACACAACCAGAATGTCAAACAAGAGGCTCTAAGTCCTCAAGAGAGCACAACTGCAGATGCCAAAACGTCTCTGAAGCTAGAGATCATTGCAGTACAAACCCATTTGCTTGATTTACCTGGGTATTCAGAAACGGCTGGCCCATTCCAAGGAGGCTGATTCCTGATGAGTATTCGACAATCCCCACACGAGAGGAAGAGAGGCCTGGAATGCCAGGACCATAGCACTAGTGGCTATCACTGTGTAATGTGTCAGGCCATGGCTGGAGGTTACCCCATATCTCGAGCCCGAGTCAATCTCTCGCATTGCAACATTTAAATTTTCTGTTGTCTCTGAGCGAAGAAAAGTAATGAGATTCAAATTTTTTTTTTTTCGCATCGGACAATAACCTCATCGATATCATTTGTGTGAGATTTGCTTGTGGGTTCCTTCTTCCTGTTTCTTTTCTAGAGATATCCAACAGCTTATATCACTCATAAACTACGCACTACACACACCATGTCCTTGAACATTCTCGTTATTGGTAACGGAGGTAGAGAGCACGCAATTGTCTGGAGATTGTTGCAGTCCCCAACCGTTGAACACATCTACGTGGCCCCAGGCAACGGTGGTACCATTAGCGAATCGTCAAGTTCGAAAATCACCAATGTTCCAATAAGTTCGTCGCCTAAAGACTTTGACAAGTTGCAGAAGTTTGCCGTTGAGAACAAGGTCAACTTGGTTATCCCTGGCCCTGAACAGCCTTTGGTTGACGGGATCGCCGACGTCTTCTACCAGGTCGGTATTCCTGTGTTTGGTCCAAGCTCCCAGGCCGCCAAGATGGAAGGCTCCAAGGCTTTCTCCAAGGAGTTCATGGACAAGCACAACATCCCAACTGCCAGATTCCAGAACTTCACCGATGTCAACAAGGCCAAGGAACACATTGAAAGTGTTGACTACAAGATTGTCTTGAAAGCAGACGGTATCGCTGCCGGTAAGGGTGTCTTGATCCCAGAAACCAAAGAAGAAGCCTTGCAAGGTTTGAACGAAATCATGGTTGACAAGAACTTTGGTGACGCCGGTGACGAAATTGTCATTGAAGAGTTCTTGGAAGGTGACGAATTGAGTATCTTGACCATCACCGACGGTTACTCGTTCTACAACTTGCCAGCTGCTCAAGACCACAAGAGAATTGGTGATGGCGACAAGGGGTTGAACACCGGTGGTATGGGTGCCTATGCTCCAGCACCAATTGCTACCCAAGAAGTCTTGAAGAAGATCAACGACCAGATCATTAAGCCTACCATTGATGGTATGAGACAAGATGGATTCCCAATGTGCGGTGTTTTGTTCACTGGTATCATGTTGTCCCCAACCAAAGAACCAAAAGTTTTGGAATATAACGTCAGATTCGGTGACCCAGAGACCCAAACTGTCTTGCCATTGTTGTCCGACGAGACCGACTTGGCTCAAGTCATGTTAGCTGCTGCTCAACACAGATTGGATTCTGTTACCATCGGCACCAAGCCATTGTACTCCACTACCGTCGTCATGGCTGCTGGTGGTTACCCAGAAGCTTACGGAAAGGGTGACGAAATCACCATCAAGAAGCCATTGCCACAAGACACTTTCATCTTCCACGCCGGTACTGCTTTGAACGACGAAGGCAAGATTGTCACTGCTGGTGGCAGAGTCATTGCCTCCACAGCCATTGCCGAAACCTTGAGACAATCCGTCGACAAGGCTTACGTTGGTGTCGATGAACACGTCTCGTTCAACAAGAAATACAACAGAAGAGACATTGCCCACCGCGCTTTCCGTGACGCTGACAAGTCAGCTGCCGCTGGCGGTGTCACTTACGCCGACTCTGGTGTTTCCGTTGACAACGGTAACTTGTTTGTTGAAAACATCAAAGCCATGGTCAAGTCTACTTCCAGATCCGGTGCTGATTCCGACATCGGTGGATTCGGTGGGTTGTTTGACTTGAAGGCTGCCGGCTACAACACCGACGACACATTGTTGGTTGCTGCCACTGATGGTGTCGGTACCAAATTGAGAGTCGCACAAATCATGAACATCCACAACACTGTCGGTATTGATTTGGTTGCCATGAATGTCAACGACTTGGTTGTCCAAGGTGCCGAACCGTTGATGTTCTTGGATTACTTTGCCACCGGTAAGCTCGACATTCAAATTGCTGCGCAATTCGTCGAAGGTGTTGCCAACGGTTGTAAACAAGCTGGCTGTGCCTTGGTTGGCGGTGAAACTTCAGAAATGCCAGGTATGTACGACGAGGGCCACTACGACACCAACGGTACCGCTGTTGGTGCTGTTTTGAAGAACAAGATCTTGCCCCTCGTCAACGAGATGCAATCCGGCAACGTCTTGATCGGGTTGAGATCAGACGGTCTCCACTCCAACGGGTTCTCATTGGTGCGTAAGATCATCGAGATCAGCGACTACGAGTACCAATCACCAGCCCCATGGAAACAGGGCTCTACTATCGGGGAAGAAGTCTTGGTGCCAACCAAAATCTACGTCAAACAATTGTTGCCAAGTATAAATCAAGGTTTGTTGTTAGGTTTGGCCCACATAACCGGTGGTGGTTTGGTGGAGAACATTCCTCGTGCCTTGCCAAAGCACTTGCAAGCCAAGATCGACATGAACAACTGGGAAGTCCCAGAGATCTTCAAGTGGTTCGGTAAGCAAGGTAAGGTTCCATACAGCGATATCTTGAAGACCTTCAACTTGGGTATCGGTATGGTTTTGATTGTCGCCAAGGAAAACGCCGACAAGGTTTTGAAGAGCTTGGAAGAATCTGGCGAGAAGGACGCTTTAGTCATTGGTGAGTTGGTTGACAGAAAGGAGGGTGAAGCAGGATGTGTGGTTGACAATGTTGATGGATTGTACTAGACCAGTGGATGCTGCATGATAAGTTTAAGCAGACAATAAATATAAGTTAAATTGATAGTCAAAAATGAGTGTCAGTAGCGCTCCTCGTTCTTCTGTGTGGTAGTGTCTTTTTTTTTTCGCAGCTATTTTTTTTCTTCTCGGCTGCTTCCGAATTGTGAGCCGGAGCAAACCAGTCAATACGAAGCTTGTTCGCCAGAGAATTCTTTACCATTCTCAAAAACGAACGAAGAAAGCAATCGTCTGCCTGAGATGGGATCAAAGCTACCAAAGGATGGAGGGCTGCATTGGTTAAACTTTGAGACGTGGTAGTTGCAACGCCCGCAAATGGTTGTACACTCTTCAAGTTCTTTTTTTTTCTGTTGTCCATGAGATTGAGCCTGAGGATGGTGCAATGTCATGTGTTCTTGATGATAGCTAACGGCATCCACAGCTTTCGAGCCCCGTCCTGCAATAATAAAACTGCAGCACATTTCTTTGTAGTGTGTTACTAAGAAATAACCTGATTGGGTTCTTTTTCGACAAAGAAAAGCTTAAAATAGAACAAAGTCGAGTCAGGTTGCCCTAGCACAGGGCGCCTTCGAGAGGGAAGTCAAACCACCATCAAAACCATAATCCAGCACTGAGTTAGCTGTTTGCTTTACACCAGCTGACACATATTTCGGGCCTCGCTTAGATAATACCGTTAGGCAATCTCTTCTGATACACACACTCGGTTTTCGTCCGGATTGGGAAATCGGTTCCCGCATCTTTTTCGTTTGCTCCTCTGTAGGTTAAATTAATTAGTTGACATTGCCAATTTTTGATATTTAGTGTATCTTTCCAAATACTTTTGTCCATGCATCTCACTTGTTTCTTAGCAACCTGCCCCACTAAAATGCTTTATCACAGCAGAACTCCACTGTATGCGAGTAGACAAAACTCTTTGTCCTGATTACAAATCAGCCATAGAAAAATAAAAAAAAGTAAGAATGGAAAAGAAATTTTTTTTTCCCTTTGAATATAAATCCTCCTTTTTCTTTTGCTTTCCTTTCCCCCATTAATAGACACTTATATCCCTGCTTTCCTTTGGTTGCTTGTATTTCTTTGCTATCCTGTTCTTTTATTTATTGTTTATCTGCCGCAACTGATTTAGTCTAGGATGGGTTTGTTGTCACTTGGTACGCCCTTGAGCTGGGATGAGTCGAAGAAGCACAACGAGCACGTCAGAACCAATGGGATAACCCAGTTGATCAACATCTTCAAGCAACATGGGCAGCGGGAGAACGACCTGTTTTTGTGGGGGGACGAGGTCGAGTACATGATTGTGGATGTCAACGAAGGAGACCACACCGCCAGATTGTCAATTGATAAGGACTACATCATTAACGACTTGAACGACCCTGAGAAGCTCTTGCCCGTGGCCGATGCCAAAAACGTCAGCTACCACCCAGAATATGGGAGATTCATGGTTGAGTCCACGCCAGCCAAACCATATAATGGGAACTTGTTACTGGACTACTTGTACGTGGAGCAGAACATGAAGGACAGACGTGATGTGTGTCAAGAAAACTTACCATCGTCCATAAAGTTGTTGACATTGACGAGTTTCCCACGCATGGGATGCGACATTTTCACTTCACCACCGGCCAAGGCAAACGGCCCAGCATCGCAATCCTTGTTTTTGCCAGACGAAATCATCAACCGCCATGCCCGGTTCCCAACGTTGACTGCCAATATCAGAAGAAGAAAGGGCCACAAGGTGTCAATCAACTTACCAATCTATCCAGACAGGTTCACCAAGTTGCTAGACGACTCAATCCCCAAAGACAGGAAACTATTTGACAGTGATAAAGAACCGTGGATTGGCGCTTCCAAGCCAGGGTACGTCTATATGGACTCAATGGGGTTTGGTATGGGGTCAAGTTGTTTGCAGATTACGATGCAGACGCAAAACATCAGCGAGGCAAGATACCTCTATGACACATTAGCCCCCCTAGCACCAATCATGTTGAGTTTGTCAGCGGCCGCTCCTATTTTCAAGGGTTTCTTGGTTGACCAAGACGTCAGATGGAACGTTGTCAGCGGCGCGGTTGACGATCGTACTTTTATTGAAAAAGGTCAGGAACCATACCCAGGCTACCATTTGTTTGGTGCATTGGACATCGACGTCAAGAAGAACTTGACTATCAATAACCACAGAGTCAGCCAGCAAGGAAATTTGGTGGACTTGTACACCAAGGACGGCAAACCTATCCAACGAGTCCCCAAATCAAGATACGATTCGGTTGACAACTACTTGAACGACCAAGATTACGACACCAAATATTTCCAGGACGAGTATAACGACTTGAATGCCCCAATAAATGAAAAGATCCACCAGCGATTGATGAATGAAGGAAAGTTAGACAAATACTTGGCGAACCATTTCGCGCATTTGTTCATCCGTGATCCATTGGTTATTTTCAGCGAAAGGATTGATCAAGACAATGAGTTGGAGAATGACCATTTCGAGAACATCCAAAGTACAAACTGGCAAACATTGAGATTCAAGCCACCTGCATTATACACCAAGGATACGAATTTGCAAAACAAGCCTGGCTGGAGAGTGGAATTCAGACCAATGGAAATCCAGTTGACTGATTTCGAGAACGCGGCATACTCCACATTCATAACCTTGTTGTCCAAAGCCATATTGAAGTTTAGACCAAACTTTTACATCCCATTGCTGAAGGTGGAACTCAATATGAAATTGGCCCACAAGGTTGATTCCGTGTTGAACGACAAGTTCTGGTTCAGATCATTTGAATTGTGGAATGTGGACCCACATGAATTTGCCGACTATGGATTTGAATGGTTCGATAGATTTGTTCACGGAGAAGATGGCCAGAATGGCAATGGTGCCCATCTCAATGGACACACCAACGGAGCTAATGGCAGCGCACTCAACGGATCCAACTTGCCCAAAGGGTGCGATGGTAAGACCGTTGAAGAAATCAACGATGTTGACGATCATGGCATTGACCAAAGGTACACGATCTGCCGAATCATCAACGGTAGCGAAAAGTTCCCCGGGTTGATCAAGTTGATAATCAAGGTTCTTGCCACGGAATTGATTCCACAAGCATTGGAGACTTCAACGAAGGAGCAAATAATCGACGACGTGTTGAGATTGAAGTACTATTTGTTCTTGATTGCTGCCAGGGCCAGCGGAGATATTCCAACCACAGCACACTGGATAAGAAACAAGGTGACGAGCCATCCACAGTATAACCACGATTCCAAGGTTTCTGAAGCTATAAATTATGATTTAGTTCAAGATTGTATAAACATTACGGATTTAAACGATAGACTGTTGATAGAAGGTTTGTTTGGCGGTGACATAGCTGAGTATTTATTTGCATCGAGGTAAAGCACACACGAACGCAGTTGGTGAGGTAATAGTTGATCGGGGACTGGGTTTCTATTATTATTTCATTCTATGTATTGGGTTTGTCTTTCTTTTTTTCAGTTGGGCTTATGTTAAGTATTGAATAATACAGATACTTAAAACAGCGTAGAAGAGGAGAAGTTTGGCAACACGGTTGGCAACCAGAGCTTGGAGGGTGTTTGGGTTATTGGTGTTACACGTGACTCTGGCAGATGGTGCATATGCAGGAACGCCAGTTTTTTTTTGTGCGATTACACAAACACGTGACCGGCCCAAAACCGCTAAGACAGCAAGGGAAAATTTCAGGTTTGCCAGGCGTAGCGGTGGAAAAAACAAAAAAATCACGAAGAAAAAAATTTGGCGATCGACGACAATGAATCCTTCCGCCATCAAGCCATTTTTTTTCCCGTTCTCTCTGTTTGACACCTAGGAAACTATAAACAAAAAGTCTAAATCCACCCACCCCATAGACAAAACCACAAACAACAACAACTTCGATATCACAACCTACTACTACAGCCTGTGGAAAGAAGAAGAAAGAAAAGCAGTTCATCCAAATTAGAAAAGTTCAACCTTAGATTCTTTGATTTCACTTAGATTTTTTTTTTTCTCCATCCAGTTTATCTATTCTTTAGAGAGCAATAAATACGAGAAACACGTACCACCGCCCCTCCCATACTATTTTCAGACAACAAGAACGACAATAATGGGATTGCTAGACAGCTTCAAGGCATTTGTCCATTCCATCACAACTGACGACCACTATGCGTCCTACGACTCTCCATACAGAAACAGTTCGAGCAACGACACAGCCAACCCCGAAGGTTCCATTAGTAATGGATCAACAATCCGATTGAATAACGACATGAACGACTCCCAATACTCGTTGGAAAATGGAAGCGCTGGGTTCTATAGACCAGGCATGAAGTCCTCCCAGCAAGACTTGCCGTTACAGAATTTTGGTGCCGATGGCCAGCCTCCGTTGCCCTCCATAGATTCGTTGTGGGATAGAATTGAGTACTGGATCGAACAAGAGTACCCAGAATTGGAAGACAACTTGAATGACGGTGTGACCACGGCCGATTTGAACGAGTTTATTCAAGATTTGCAAATTGGAAACTCCAAAAGCTTGCCCGACGACTTCCGAGAATTTTACAAGCGTCACGACGGTCAATTAAGAGGTGGCAAACCAACGGGGTTGATTATGGGATTGGTATTATTAGACTTGGAGGCTATAATTGAAGAGAAGATGTTGTGGACCAAAGTTGCGCAGAGGTTAGAAACCCAATACTATATGGCCCAGCACCAGCAAAGACAACAGAACATCGTCAAGGAGGGCAGCAGTAGTGGCAACACGAATGGACCAATAAATAACTCGTTTGTTGCCAACCAAAGATCCATCCCACCAAACTCAATCCAGCCATACTACTACCACAAAGGCTGGGTCATCTTATTGAAGGACAATATCGGTAACCAAATTGCCATGGATCTTTCGCCGGGTCCAAATGGTGTATGGGGCCAAATTATATTGTTTGGACGTGATTTTGACACGAAATTGGTTATTGCTTCTAGTTTGCAAGAGTTTATCTTTGGATTTGTCACTGACTTGGAACAAGGTAACTTCCAGATTGATTCCAGCGAGTACCAAGAGCAATTGGGATATTTGTCGAACGACAGAAACGGTGATTTCATGATTGGTGACGAGGATGAGGACCAAGGTGAATTGAACTATTGGGACAAGGACGGACAGGAGTTTGGCAAGAATGTTGTCAGAGGCAGATTGAACTACATTGAAGTTTTGAAGAGAAGAGCATTGAAGAAGTATGGATTATCGGAGACTTTTGAAACCACTTTTGTTCCTCAAAGACAGCCAAAGAGACCACCACCACAAAAGACCAACTCGGGCTCCAACACTCCAATTTTGAGCCAGTCAAGAAATGTCTCCACGAGCAACTTGAAAAAGACAGCTACCAATGGAAGCGCAAACAAACCAAGTGTCTCCAGTCCCTTGGCTAATGCTGACACCTCCTCCAGTTCATTCACTGTACCAAAAGAAACCATCATTGATAGAAAAACAAGTATAAATAAGGATGCAGAGGATGCCAGTAAAGAGGCTGATACCAAGCAAGAATCGAAAGACCCAATCGACAGTGACGAGATCAAAATAGACAGTAAGGAGGAAGAGGTACCAGTAGCACTTGAAACCAAAGAGCCAGAAGCTGAACCAGTTGCTGAAGCTAGTACAGATGCCGCAAAAGAGGACGCAAAAGAAGAAGAAGAGGATGCTCCCGCTGAAGCTAAGAAGGACGAGGAAGTCAAAGAAGAGGACACCAAAGAAGTTACTGACGGCTTGAAAGAAGTCGCCTTGTAAGGGCAATACCTCTCTGGTCTATAGTATACAGCAAGCCAAAAAGTAGGTATATATAAGCTAACGACATAAATTTTATTGATTGATTTTTTTTTTTTTTTTGCAGGCGTATGACATAAGCTGGTGTGGTGGTTTCGCTTCGCGTGTATGTTTTTATAATTCTCAAGGATTTTCCAACCCTGAGCATTTTGCCTTAGAGTTAACAACAAGCCACACATGGATTCATCTGGGTTTTGGGACCAGCCTCGCCAGCAGAACGCCGGCCGTTCCCAGCATGAGGTTCAATCACAACGTGAACTCTCCCAAGAAGAGATACGAGAATCGATTCTACTGTCGACCACGGCAGATCAAAATCTCCACCATAACCACTTGATACACGCCATCGACGAAGAAAACAGCAGCTACGGGGGCCTCCGCGAAGATGTAGCTGTTGATGAAGTTGATGTCGACGACGAAGAGGAGGAAGAAGAAGGGTTTCTTGAGGGAAACATGCGTATACGGGCCTCGGGCACGAGTTTGGAAGATGATGTTTCTGATGAAGAGGAGAATGACGAAGACCAAATAATCGAAGACCAGAGCAACAGGTCGTCGAATACCAATAACAATAGCAGCCAGCAGCAGCCAACCTTGGAGCAGATACAACGCGTTTACTACTTGAAAGGACTACAGGAATTGGAGGCGTTGCAGTTGTTTGACTTGTCGCCGTTAGCCAACTGGAAGTTGAGCTCATGGAAGCAGGGGTATGGGTTGAAACAATTGCGCGATGACTCTCCTGATACGTACTGGCAGAGTGATGGAAGTAATAATGGGAACAGTCACAACAGCGGGGATAACAACTCAAACCAACAGCAACAGCAACAGCAGAATCCAAACAACAGTATGTTGCTAAACCAGTTGTCGATTCCACACTCAATCACGATCCAGTTTTCTAAGAAGGTTGCGCTTGAAAGAATATCGATATTCACCAACTATTCGCTAGACGAAAGTTATACGCCGTCAAAGATCAAAATCATGGCTGGGAGCTCCGAAGGTTGGGATTTGATTGAAGTTTGCACGGTTAATTTCGATCAGCCGATAGGGTGGTCCCACATCATCTTCAACGGGATCCGAAGTGATAGCGTATTGAAATGCTTCTTGATTAAGATCATCATACTCGCTAACCACCAAGAAGGCAAGGATTCGCATATTAGAGCTATAAGATGCTTTGGCAAGAAACCAAATCTAGGAATCGGTGGACACAATATGGCGAGCGATGGCAAGGATATGACATACAGCCTCAACCACAACGATTCCTTGCACCATTCTGATTTGTTGCGAGACTTGAGTTTGGCAACTGGCGGAGTGGGGTCTAGCAACATGTCTGGTCTCCTGTTGAATAATAGAACGGTGCTGGGGTTAACAGATAGGGGCAACACTGCTGACGAGGAAATAGAAGAACAGGATGCGGTGGATGACACTGACTACCGATCTGCACAGGAAGGGAGCAGCCGAGGCACCAGCAATGAAGAGACTCAGAAGATTATCAACAACGTGACCAATGTCATTGGGTTTAACTCCGGGTTTCAAAGTCTAGAACTAAAAAGTATATCGTCAATTAGATAATGCCAGCTATATAAGTTATTTCGCGTCAATTTTCAATGAAAAGTCAATGGTTCCAACGCCTTGGTGGATAGAAGATGTCGAATAAATGTCAATGTCGTTACTTAAATACGAGCTCAAGTTTTGCAAAGTCAAACCTCCTGAACATTCCAAGAGGAACGCCTTGTTGGTTCCTTCGTATTTCTTTTTCAACGATTGAGCGACTTGGCGCAACTCCTCACCTTTGAAGTTGTCCAACATTATAACGTCGGCGCCAGCGTCAATGGCTTCTTGGGCGTCTTTTTCATTGCTGACTTCGACCTCCACTTTCACAGCGAATCCACAAACAGACTTTGCCTTTTGGACAGCCTTGGTGATGCTGCCAGTGGAAGTAATGTGGTTATCCTTCAACATAACCATAGAACTCAAGTCGTATCTGTGCGTGTCAACACCGCCAACTAACATGGCGTATTTCTCCAATTGTCTCAACCCCGGGGTAGTCTTTCTCGTACCAGCAATCAAACCAGTGTATCCGCTTTCATCGGCCAACTTCTTTGTCTTGTAGGACTGCGTAGCCACGCCAGATGCTCGGGACAACAAGTTCAAAGCGGTTCTTTCAGCCAACAAGATGTTCGATGCCGATCCCTTGACTTTGCACACAACGATCTTGCCCCCGGCTTTGGCTAATTCGCTTTCAGATATGTATTGTCCCTCGCTGAACTGCCATTTGTGTTGCAAGTTACACTGGTGGAATACCTCGTTGACGAATGGTATACCGCAGATGAGACCCGCTTGTTTCATGTAAAGTGATCCTGTTTCTGGGGTATTTCCAACGACAAAACCGCCAAAGTCGAACGATGGGACGTCTTCGGTCAAGTATTCGGTGATTTTCTGTTTCCAATTACCACTGACTGGTAACAAGTTTGCATATTCGGAAGCCATATCTCTAAGTATGTGTATGTGAGTTCTACTGTCTGATATCTGGGTGGGTAATAAAGATCAAGAAAGAAGAATGTTCGTCGAGTGGGTTTGAAAAATTTCCACCCATCCTAACCCACGCACTGGCCCGGGGTGTGGGCCAATTTTTTTTTTATTCTCACTCCCTCGCAATCACCTTCCGCTCCGCGCATCTTGAAGGGACGCGATGTGATACGATACGATCTGTGTGTTATCTGGAGAGGAACTTGTGGGTGCCTAACCAAACATGGCAGCTGAGAAGAAGCCAAAGGCAAAGATGATACAGTCTGTTCTTGCCCTACCGTCGAGTTCAAAGAAGATCACCTGTCCCACGTGCGATATGACATACAACCCCAACATCCCTGAAGACAAGACCATCCACAACAAACACCATGCAAAGTTCATTAATGGCATCCCATGGAACACGTCCAATGATGAGGATATATCAGTGATAGAGAGCTTTACGATAGTGGATAAAACAGCTGCCAAACACACGGGCAAACTACGATCTAACACTAGGCGTCAATCTTACAAATGCTCAATTATCACCATCAACAAAGCCAACAAGAAACACATTCAAAAAACGGACTCCGTACTAGCGTTGGTCAATCAAGAGCTCAATGCCAGCCAAGACTCCGGACAATGGAAACTAGCCTCATTTGATAAAAGCAAAGCCTTTGTTGTGGTCATAGACGGTAAAGCCGTGGGGTTGTGCACCACAGACACCATAGAGCCAGACCAAGGGAGGTGGATGATACACAAATCGCAAACAGTCGTCCCCAACCAAATCAACAAGAACGCCGTAATTGGTATATCGAGAATCTGGGTAAGTGCCAAGTGGCGACAGCATGGGTTGGCAAAGAAGCTATTGCAATGTGTGTTGAAGAATTCCATATACGGAGTGACGCTCACCAAGAACCAAATTGCATTCAGCCAGCCAAGTTTCAGCGGCAGCATGTTGGCCAAATCGTTCAATGGAGTGGTACACAAAAGCGGTGAGGTGCTACTACCAGTCTACATCGAGAAGTAAAGCTCATACCTAGCAAGTGTCTATTGAATATTTGTGTATATACAAGAGCGTTCTGTTGCCGCTCCCCACCTACATGTCTCCGAATATTTGTTGACTACCAGCGGTGGTGACCAATCTCTCAACGTACTCGTAGACAGTTGCCGTTACACTTCCGCTGACCAACACTTTCAAGAATCTTGGCAACGAGCCTTTGAACAACACCCATGGCCCCTGTCGTACGAAAAGTCTATAAGCGGTGTTTAAGGAATCGTGGTAAAGTCGCTTGCCGTTCTTCAGCTGCATGTGAGTCTTTATGACGTCCAAAGGTTGTGTGACCATAATAACGGCCATGGAAGATAAGAAGTGTAAACCAACCAGCTGGATCATTGTATGCTTGCCACCAAACCAATCATTCAGCAGCGAGTGTGGGTTGATTAATTGTCTCGTTGCGTTGTACGTGGCTAACCACACCCAGGAAATACCAATTTGTCTGACAAACGTGATGAACGTACCAGCAGTGAACGCTCTAATTCCTTTCAATTCGTACATTTCCTTGACGGTGCCAAACAAGGTCAACGATGGATGTTTGTTGTAGTGCGCTTTCAAAGCTTCAAGGGCTTTATGCTTTGATGATACTCCACCAAACTTCACCTTCTGCGTCAAGTATTGGTTAATAACATCCTCTGACAAGTAGGCATGTGGAGAGACGTATTGTCTTAGATAGATAGGTTTCGATGGCTTGTGGTGTCCATGACCAGAGTGTGTCGTTCTCCCGGTTATATCGTACCCCAAGGCAGTGCATCTGCTCAATTCGTTGGCCAATGTCTGGTTCTGAATCATTGTGATCTTGATATTCTCAAATGGAATGATCCACAAGGTTTCAATAAACCCACTCATAACACCAGCAACGACTATTCTTGGGGCCGTGGTCTTGGTGGTGTTGTTCGCGGTGTCGATGGACATAAATCGTGTCAGCCAGTTGTAGGCAATCACTCGAGTGGCGTTCTTCACCACAGACCCCAACACCAAGGCACTTCCACCTTTGTAGAGCTGTGCTATAGACGTAGGATAGTTCCCAGGGATTCCCCATTTCTTCAAAACCTTCTCATTGTTCAACTGCTGCTGGGTCTTGATAAAGTCGAATGGATATGTGACTGTTGCTGCAAACGCAGATGCAGTGGTGGCTGATATCAAAGCTGTGAGGAGGCTGTCTCCACCAGGCGAGGAGGAACGTTTGTTTTCTGGCATGGACTGTTTGGTGGTGATAGAGCAATCAAAGTGGAAAGAGCAAAGCAAAGCAAAGCAAAAAAAAAAAATGGCAGACTTTGAAGCGCATTGGTGGTGGTGGTTGCTTGAACTCTCACCAAGAAAGAAAAGCTCAAAATCAAAACAAACAAAACGCATTATCAGACACCCACCCCACCAATAGACACACCAAAAGATGGACAGCCTGCTAGAGCACAGCAGGAGCTTGTCACAGCCTGTCACGCCAAAGAGATCTTCTTCACCGAGCTCAACACCCGACCGCTCACATTCGCATTCCCTACCGAATTCAGCACTTCGAAGAGCCCCATTTTTCAATATTCATCTACCTTCACAAGAACTATTCCAACAAGAAACAAGCGAGATCCTATCCCAACAGGTACATTATGAGAAGGGCCGAAGCAGAACCAAACCGTCAACGCCAACGAATCGAGCGTCTCTAACACCACGAAGAGCCACATCTTTGACGCCAATAATACGATCAGGATCGCTAACCCCACGATCAAGAACGTCCTTAACACCAATGCAATCCGGAAGAAGTAGTCGAAGACGGTCGTCAATCATAGTCACTAAGGAAGGAGAGAAGGTGTACCGACCGGAATATCAAGGGCCCATCACGCTCGATTATTTGAGATTCTTCTGTAAAGCGCTGATCCAATCTGAAGAAATGGTCAGGACCAAGAGGCAAGAGTTGGACAACCCATTCATAGACAAGAACAGCAGCATGCCTGGTGTTGAAGTCGAGGAGGAGGAAGAAGATACCGTGGAAGATATTCAGATAGATAAACAGGTGGAAGAAGATGCACCTTCGTCAGATAATTTTAATGATTCATTACAGATACCCGATGCTTATGAGAAATTACTAGCGTCTCCTGCAAGAGAAGATACCCAGATTGAAAAGTTACAGGGAGAAACTCCTGAAAATAGCCATGTGTCTCGAGAGGTAGAGAAACCCAAGCCATTGTCGTATTTGCAAAAAATTTTGTTGTCAAAGAAGAAACAAAGCTCATTCTTGAGCAGTGTTGAAACGGTCGATCAGGATACTAGCGTGATTGCGAGAGACGAAGTAAGACTCAAAGAGGAGCTGGTCAGCCAAATTAGCGTTGCAGAATCGGCGACAAACAATGATCGACCTATTCATCAGTTTACAATTCAAAGTGACTCCCAAATTGATAACAAGCTATTCCCTTCGTGGACAAAATCAGAAACGGAATTGAAGCAAGAGGAGGCATCGCACGTTGCTGATACTGTTGATGCACAATCTGTCAAGCTAAAAACAGAAAGCATTACTGATGATACTCCTGGTGTTGAAGATATTAAGGGCGAACCCGAAGTCGAGACCAAGGAGGAACAAGCAACCGAAGAGAATATTGACTGGGATATACCAGATTTCGATGCAGAGATTCCTGGCAATGATGAAATACCCGAGGATGTGGAGGTAGATAACGACGAGTCCACGCACACTCCAGATCTGCCTGTACCAGCTTTGCCAAACGAAACAGACGAGAGTGACGTCACGCCCGAAGACCGTCCTGAGGCCGAAGAGGATGTTTCAAGACAGACACCAGATCTTGCCACGCCTGCAAACGAGCAAAGGACGCCAGAAACGAGCAGCTTATTCATTGGTGACGATTCGGGTTCTGGGCACGATGAGATAATACAGGAAGAGTTTGTCCTTGACGATGACCCCAACGAATCGATCTTTGACGGGATTGCCGAAGCGCACATGCCAGAAGAAGAAGACAGTCAAACGGCCAAAGCACCATTGGAACGCATGATCCCACGGAAGCGCCCCTCACCAAGTGAGCCATCAGGTTTAGATGTCAACTTCCGGGATGTGTCTTACATCGTGAGGTCCATTCAGGCACAAAACTTCTTGGAAGCAGATATGCCACCACGGAAGAAAACAAAGAAACCGAAGGCGTTCTCCAAGGACATCGTGCTGTCAATCCAAGACAAGTCGAACGAGTTTCTTGACCATTTGATGGACGATTTGAAAAGCTATGCTCGCCATCGCGGATCCAGCATTGTTGACATGAACGATGTGTTGCTATACTTACAGAGAACAAAGTTTACCGGCAAAAGAAGCACGTCGAGTCAAGAGATTGACCAGATTTCCGTGCTTGCGCAACGGTTCTTGCCACTTGAGGACTTGATTGCGTTGGATAATGATTTATATGATCCTGTATCGCTGAATAAATAAACACGTGCATCCACCAAGGTTGTCTTCTATTTACATGTTAGTTAAGGTGACGCGACTTGTTCCTGTGGTTTCTCTAACTTGGCAATTTTGCGTAGCTCCATTATAGCAGTTGGTGTGATACCTCGGAGCTTCATGGCTTGGCCCAAGGTTGAAGGCTGCACCACATTCAAGATGGAGCAGACTTCATGGGAGATCTTCACATTACCAGTGTTTGTGTAGTTAAAGTTCTGAGGCAAGACGAACTTGTCGAAATCCTGGAACTTCTCAATGTTTCTTCTTTCCCTCTCTCTGAAAGGCTCGTAGTCACTTTCAACGTCGAGCTTGTTTCTCAATCGTGTGGATATGTTTTCAAACGAGCTGGGAACTTTGTCCATGAATTTGGACATGTGTGGCAATATATTGTCTATCAGCATACCTGGGTGTGATAACAACTTCCAGCCTGAAACTTTGATGTCCTCTTTGGCATCCGATGGTAGTCCGTTTAACGCAGGAGCCCAGTTTCTTCCAACCATTTTCAAGTTAAGAAGGGTGTCTCTAATATCGTCAAATTGTCTGCGTTCTTCTTTGTAGTGTTGATATCTCTTTTCACCAACAACTCCCAAGTTATAACCCTTTTCGGTCAATCTGTCGTCGGCATTGTCTGAACGTATCGAGAATCTGAACTCGGAACGTGAAGTGAACATTCTATAAGGTTCCTCGACACCTTTGGTGATTAAATCATCAATCATGACCGCCATCAACCCATCTGGACGCTTCAAGTCCAAAGCTGGTTTCTGCAAGTAAGACAAACCGGCATTGATACCTGCTACACACCCTTGTGCAGCTGCTTCTTCATACCCAGTAGTACCATTGATTTGACCCGCGAGATACAACCCATCAACCAATTTGGTTTCCAAGGTCATTTTGAGTTCACGGGGGTCGATGAAATCGTACTCAACACCGTACCCTGGTTGAAGCATAGTGACATTCTCACAACCAGGCATTAGTTTGACTAATCGTGCTTGTATGTCTTCTGGCATGGTACACGAAATGCCATTAGGGTAAATCAAGTCAGTATCCAAACCTTCTGGTTCCAACCAAATAATGTGGAAGTCCTTGTGTGGGAACTTGATGACTTTCGACTCGATACTTGGACAGTATCTTGGACCCTTGACGGTTTCCCTGATATGTATCGACTTGTCTAAGTTATCGGCAATGATTTTATGGAATTCAGGGTTGGTTTGTGTCTGGTAACACTTCATAAGTTGGTCTTCCAATGCAACTTTATCACTCATGTACGACATTGGCTGTGGTGGGAAATCCGATGGTTGCTCAAGCAACCCTTTGAAGTTGATCGTCTTCGCTGATAACCGTGGCGGTGTACCTGTTTTCAATCTTCCCAATCTGAATCCTGCGTCACGTAAAGTTTTCGACAACCCAAAGGTTGCCTCTTCGCCAATTCTACCTGAAGGATACACCGTTAACCCAATGTGTATTTCGCCCCCAAGGAACGTACCCGTTGTAACAACCACTTTATCACTCCTAAGCACTCTTCCATCCTTCAAAATCACACCCTTGACAACCCCGTACGTTCTTCCTGAGTAATCTTCATTCTCCTTCTTTGGTTCAATAATTATATCTTCCACCTGAGCTTCGAGCACTTTCAAATTCGGATAATTCAAAATCTCCTTTTGCATCTCCTCAAGGTATATCTTCCTATCAATTTGGGCTCTGGGTCCATGGACAGCGGCGCCTCTCGACGCATTCAAGATCCTGAAATGGATCCCTGCTTTATCAGTGACTCTAGCACTGACCCCATCCAACGCATCGACTTCTCGTAACAAGGTCCCTTTACCGACGCCGCCCATAGACGGGTTACACGAAGCAGTGCCGATCTTGTTTATGTATGGCGTGATCAAAGTAGTCGGTGTTTGGGACCTGGCGGAACCCGTAGCGGCTTCACATCCCGCATGGCCCCCGCCAACCACAATAACTGGGTGAAACTCCGACTCATCAAGTTTCCTCTGCAAATCAGCATTCAATATGATTGAACGGGAGTGTTGGAGCGTTGCTTTCCGTAGGAACTTGTTGTTTAACCTCCTGGATAACATGGTTGGTTGGTTGGTGTAGGGTCTTACTAAGAAATGAAAATTTTTGCTTTCGCTATGTAACTTTTTGTGAGAGCGATAAGTATGAAAATCGATTTTGTGTCTAGTCACGTGATTAATAGTGTATTACTTTCACTGTTTAATTGACAGGATTGAGCTGTGTCATTGCTAAGAGGGGCTAGGTTAGATCTGGTGACAAGCCCCATGCTTTGAGATAGGAGTCTTTGAAGTGCTAAGGTGTGTCGCCAACACAGCTCGATATTGTTGCAAGATAGAATATGTAGACGTGAAAAAAAAAAATCCATACCTCATCTCAACTGAACAAACCAATCACCAGAATGGCTCCAGCACAACCAATAGCAGATGATCTAGATGATGGATTAGAATACGATGTTCAGTTTTCAGATGCCGAAGACTCCACGTTTCCTGTTGACGTAGCAGACAAGGAGTCAGACGACGACGATGAGGAAGAAGCGGAGACAACCCCAAAGACCATCTCACGCAAGCGTAAGAACTCAAGCACCGGCACTTCACTCAAGGACAAGAAGAGGATGAAGATGGAGTTGGACATTGAGTCCAAGAAGAACTTGTCTTTAGAGGAAAACACCGAGGTTATTTCCGAGTACATCAATGGCAAGATCCGCAGAAAGAACCCGAACTTGTCGGCGTTAGAGTTGACGGGGTTGTACTTCAACAAGAATGAGATTAGATCGACTTCGGATTTCAAAGACACGAGGAATTTGGACAACTTGGCAAAGTTTGTTACTGCCAGGTTCAAGAATATGTTGCCTAAGGGTAGCAATAAGAAAGAGAAGAAGAAGAAGGGAAAGAAGGATAAGAAAAAGAAGGGAGGTGATGAGAGCAAGAAGGATGAGGAGTCAAAAGAGGATGGCGAGGAGGAAGAGAGGAAATTCATTGCTATTGTTTCCATGTCGGCTATTAGAGCATGTGATATACATAGGGCCACGAAAGATTTGTCAGGATCTTCTATAAAATTGATAAACAAGAACAAGTTGCATGTTGATTTGAAGTTGGTTAAAAGTACCAGGTCCAGAGTGTTGTGTTGTACTCCGGGGAGATTGGTGAAGGTTTTAAACAGTGAAGACTCTGAGTTGTCCAAGGACGAAATCAAGATTGTCATTGTGGATAACTCGTATCTAGATACAAAGAAGCAAAACATCTGGGATATACAGGAAACGTTCGAAGCGTTGAAAGAGTTGACAAAAGAGGGTTCGAAAATCTACTTGTACTGATTTTGTATATGCATTTATCTATAGACTATTCTAGTACCAGTAATGGCAAATAGATGTTCTTGTGGGATCTATAAAATGAGGCAACACCATCCACCACAGTGTTTAACGTTGATTTCTCTATGTCGCCGTTGTAATGCTGTTTTATCACTTCAACAATGCTATCCGTGTCCTTAGTTTCAACTTTTGATAAATGGAAATGCAAAAGGAAGGTGTAGCTAGCCAATATCGCAAGTGCTTGCGTCTTTGAGATTGTGCTATTGCCATTACTGATTGGAGTGTCAGAAGAACCGTCTTTGACATCATCTGGGGTCTCTTCGTGTCCATCGGCCTCCGGATCTTGTTCCTCTTTGTCGCCATTTTCGGCCTCTTTCTCTTTAGACTCTTCCGTGGCTTCTGGAACCTCTTCAACTTCCTTCTTCCCTTTCTTTGCAGTTATGCTCTTTTCCACAGCCAGTATAAAACTCTCGCCAATCAACTTTTCCTGAAACCACTTGTTCTTGATCTTGATAAAGTTGTCCTTGACTTTGGACTTCAGGAAAATGTCCAAGTTGTTTGACTTCTGAGCAACACTCAAATACTCGTCCGCTAACTTATAAATAACAGTGGTGATCTTCAAGTTCGGTCTGACTGCGATATCATTCCCTTCAACGTTAATGCAATCGTCTATGGATTCGTCAAATAGTTGGCCGAAGCTTTCATTTGGTAAATCATTAACTAATCTTTCGAATAGTTGATCACTCAATTTGTCGATTGACTCGCTGGCAGACTTGGAAGCATCTGAGTCCAGACTGGATATTCTTTCCTTCAACTGGTTGATGATACCAATGATGTAGACAATTTTGTCTGCCGTAGTGACACTGTCTGATAATTTGGAAATGAAATCAAGAAGCTTGTATATCTGCTCCCAAAGCAAGCTGTCCATGGTGTCCGATAACTTCTTGAATTCAGCGTCGAGGATCTTGACCTGGAAGTCGCCCCAGGTCACATTGCTGAGGTAGGTGTGCAAGTGAGAAACACATCTGAATGCATCCAATTTGCTGCTTCTTGTGTCTTCTGTTTCAGTCTTGACGATTCTGTTATATTGTTCACACTCTTTGAACCACTCGGTTAATTCAACAATTGCATCGGTGCCTTCCTGCAGCTGCTTCTCTCCCGACAATATCAGTATATACTTCTCGGCATTGACATCCATTAAGTTGACAAGGTCAGGAGTAAATAACTGATAAGACTTGGTTTGGTCTAGTTCGGACTGCAAGGTCTTTTCTATTAGCAGCGACAAGCTGTCGACGTCTCCCGATGTCAAATGTGATGCGTGCTTTGCGTACGAGGAGTTTATAAAGGAACTTACTCTGGTAAGCAAATCGTTCAACAATCTGGTTTCTGATACCACAGAAATAAGTTTTGAATCCAATCCTGACATTTCCGTGGAATCCTGCAATCTCTTCAAGCATACAAGGAAGTTGTGCAACACAAAGACAGTCAATGTCAAGTCTTCGAACTTGTTGGTTTCCTGTGGCAAGCTTTCTATGGTAAAATCAAAGACCAATTTAACAAGCTCGTTGAATTTAGCATCACGATCGAATGCACTGGAATTCTCAAGGTCAAAATTAATCAACTCATCCTCAATCCAAACTTTGTGTCCAATTAACGTAGTTGCATTCCATGGTCTGGTGACATGAGATAAGATTCTGTGGTAATCACTGGAATTCTTCTCAAAGTAATTGACAACATAAGTGCACGTATGTTCCAAGAACTTGAAGATCTGGTAGAAGTTGACCTGGTCCAAAGGAGTCTTCTTCTTTATGTCATGCAACAACCCTTTGATAAATGCAATCCTCAACTCGACAAACTTTGAAGCAACCTGCAACTTTCCTCCATTCAATATGGTATAACTGATTAAATAGTTGCTGATGACCAGGGTGTTTCTGTCATACGACTCTAGCTTGGAGTTAACGACCTCGTCGACTTCAAATGCATTGTCGGCGCCGTCATGATCATCATTCCCGTCGTCCATTTCCTCTTCATCGACATCATAGTCAATGTCGAAATCGTCCTGTAATAGTATCTGTGCATTGTTCATGACGAGATCATTGGTGTTCAAGCGCTGACTCGGTTTGAACTTGTCGTTGGTGTGCACAATCGACTCAGGCAAGTTGTAGCACGACAACTCTTTTTCCAAGTAGTCATTCAAGTTGCTTTTCAATTGGTAAAAATACAGACGTATGCTTTCGTCCTTCTGTATTATATCCTTGAACAAAGTCTCGATGGTATAGTAGACCTTGGCATAGTAGATAAAGTTGGATGTGTGAATCAACGGAGACGTGCCCAGTCTGATTTTCTGGTCCAACTTGTTCAATTTCTTATTTATGACATTTCTAACAATAATTGATCTTGTTTGCTTCTTAGTTGCCAAAGCATTCTGCTTCCGACTGTACGAATCAAACTTACCGTAGCTGTCCAGGTAAATCGATACAAATCTTGTTGGTTTATATGACAATTGCTGAATCCTTGAGTCGATGTCGTTGCTGGTCTGGTACATATCATCAATATCCTCTGCGATTTTGATTAAATCACGGTATTTGCCACCCACGAGATTATGCAAATCAGTCTTGGTCGAATCAATGACCGATTTGTATTTCTTGGTCAACTGTTGGATCTGGGATATATTGTATTTGACAAATATCTCATCCACGTTCGTGAAAGACCCCAATTCTTCGTTGCTCAAGGACACTTGAGATGTCCGACGACTTGTGTCCCCCATGGTTGTGTGTAGTTGTTGTTGGTGCTGTTTGGGAATCCCAGGGCCGGTGTTATTGACACCAAGTCTCGTAGCGAAAAATTTCAACACGAGTTGGGAGCTTCGTCAAAGGACACGACTTGTGAAGTGGTCACGTGAAAGGTGTAGGAAACAAGTTATTAGCGAGTGGTGTGTTGAGACATCGCCGGCTCTTTGAGATTAGACGGGAGCAAGGATTCAGCGTCAAGTCTGAACAAATTTGCACACCTCGAGGCTGGTGGGAATATCTGCAATTAAAACTTTGTCCAAACATGGAAGTTCCAAACGGGGAAGCGCAAAAGCCAAGGGCCGTCCGAAAGCAGCTCCATACCACTATCAAAGATATCTTCAGAAGATACAGCGTGTTGCCGCTTACTCTCTTCCAGTAATACAACAGGCAGCTTCTTCTGTGTGCTTAGGAAGCGCAAGTTATTGTGCCTGGAGGCACTTCAAAACCGCCATAGCAGTTCACGCCTGTGCCATCCCAACTAGATATCACCATGGCAACACGTTTTTGATGTAAGATTAGCGGTAGCGAAATGCGCTAGCTGCGATTGGATGCCCTTTTGCTTTCCAAAATTTTTACACTCTCTGTATCCCCAATGCGCGCTTAAAATTCCTCGATTATTACCCAATTTGGAAGGGATAAAAAAAAGTTGAGTAACTGTACCATAAGGAAAAATTTTCAGATTCTTTGGCTGCCGAACGTAACTTTCTTTCAAATAAAAACCCCCTCTCAGCCCCAAACTCAAACCCAAATCCACCACGATGAGCCTTCCCCGTCCGACCAAGAGGTCCAGAAGCGGTTGCATGACCTGTCGCTCACGGAAGAAAAAGTGCAACGAAGCAAAACCAACGTGTGAGGCTTGCCTACGGTTGAAGCTAGATTGTGTCTGGCCAACTGCGCCCTCGTCCACGCCCTCCGAGACAACCAACACGTCCAACAAACTGCCCAGTGCAGATAAGGTTAGCAGACCTAATAAGAGAAAGAGGAGTAGTAGCATCACCACTACGGGAAGCACAAAGTCGAAGAGAACAACCACCACCAAGACAAAGGACCCCAATCCTGGTAATCTGATAGCCACCATGCATATAGGTGTCGTTCAAGGCAACAACTCACTACTATCTACAGACCCAATACCAAGTTACACAGTACCCTCCCTTGGACCAGCGGATTCAAGCGTTGTTTCGATTGCAAAAATACGAGAGTCGCCAGATACTGGCAAGCACTATTCGTCAGACGAGGGCAACACGCGCCGACAGAGTACGTCTATGGCAACCACTACGTCACTCAATAGCACGACCCACAAGAAGTCAAACTATTACTTGAAGAAAATCGCAATGCAAGAGGATTGTGTGGAGAACGAGTCCACGGCAAGCACGTCGGCAACTGTGTCACCTGTCGTGTCCCCCTCTGCTCCCATTTATCCTCCGCAGTTAACCACCATACCACCACTACCGCTTGAAGCGTTTATCGATCTAAATCCAAGTTTTGACTACCAAGATGGAAACAAAGAATGACACCAGGCAAGTGGTTGCAAGAACTGCGTGACTATAGGGAGGTTCTGGTTATGAACAACCCAAGGAAGAGGGTCTCTCTGGTGTTAGAGTCACCCATACCATATGCTTTTAAACTGCCCAAGACATGACGCTGCTCCATTTTCTCGTTTCTATTGCTAACATCTGATGGATCATTGATTGGTCCGAGATCGCTTATCTGATAGCAAGTCTGAGCACACGCACACACACACATGCACCGTAGCCATGTGGTGCCTGAGAGTTGGTAGCAAACTTAATAATTACTAATATCGGATGTAATATACAAACTCTAATCTGGCATTGCAGATCGAACAAACGGTCTGTGCAAGGTGTATCTGTGCTTGCCCATCCCTGAATTAATCACCTTATTGTGCTGTTGTTTTTGTGCGCTGGTGCACTACCTCAGGGGGTTAAGTTTAACAAAGAGAGAACACACAATCCGGAGTCAAAATCCGATTTCGCAGAAAAAAAAAATTTTTTTTTACAACAAGGCAGACAGACAACAACAACAAATACGCACCACATAAAGTACAGGAAGGAAGGAAGGAAGAGAAGAAAAAAAAATTCAAGGAGGTTCGCTTCTCTTTTAGCATCTTCTCTCTCTCTTCCTTTTTTTTTATCTGATCGATATTTTACGATTATCACCAACTAGCCAAGTCAGCAGTACCATTTCGTTTGCGTTTCAAGGTTACATCCACCCACACACACACAACATACATATTCTCAACATCTTTCTTTGAAGAAAACGAGAACCAGAGGAAACTCAGCGAACCCAAAGGAACCAGCCGCCCCACATCAAAAAGAAAAAAGAAAAACACAACGACAAGAGACATCATCCATAATGACATCACTAGAAAACCCATCAGCAGCAGCCGCTGCAGCCGCTGCAGCCGCCGCATACTACGAAGAGTCCGTATCTACCACATCAAGCACAACCACGCCAACAACAACCAGCGCAGCAGGCACGTCCAACGCCAACCAATACTACCAGGACTCGCCTACGTCGACGTACACCTACGACGTCGACCAGGAGTACCACCAACAAGCCCCTGGCTACGATCAACAAACTCAGCAACAACAACAAGCACAACAACCACAGCAGCAGGGAGGGGGAATCGTTGATGGGGCAGAGGAGGAGGACGGCGCGGCGACGGAGCAGCCGTTCTACGTGAATGCAAAGCAGTACCACCGGATCTTGAAGCGACGCATTGCGCGGGCCAAGTTGGAGGAGAACTTGAAGATTGCGCGGACCAGGAAGCCGTACTTGCACGAGAGCAGGCACAAGCACGCGATGCGCAGACCCAGAGGCCAGGGCGGGCGGTTCTTGACCGCGGCTGAGATTGCGGAGTTGGAGAAGTCCAAGAAGGAACAGCAGGAGAATGAAAGCGGGATCAAGTTGAATGATCATGATGAGGAGGGAGACAAGAGTAGTAGTAGGAATGGGAATGGAAAGGAGAACGGGACCGGGGATGTGAGTGGGAACTTGCTGGAGGTGGGAAAGGACGGTCTGAAGGATACTGCCGAACCTACGGAGACAAAATTGAAGAGTGAACCTGGCTTGACTGTTGATGCTGTTTAACGTTTTGTATTTTTTTTTTGATTGGAGAAATTATTAATCTTGGGGTGGAATGGGCTGAAATATTTGTGTTATATATTAGAGAATAGATATTGTATATCTGAAGACGTTTACTTTGAAAAGTTGCCAAAACAAAAAAAAGAGGACTGGATTGCTTGATTAATAGCCCGAATTCTGGGTTTGTATACTTTATATGTTGTTTTACTATACGAATTATTGTGTGTATTCTACTTATGACTACAAACTCCTCTTGCTTAGAATCCCAAGTTCTTTAATATCTCTTGTGTTTCAGGACTCAATTGATGCAAGTAATTCAAATCCACCTTCTTGATATTGTTCAAAATGATCGACTTGATGGCTTCAAAGTCGTTGTTCTTGATGTTGTGCAATGGGTCAAACGACGTGTTGGAAATGGAGACAATTCTTGAAAAGTGCGATCCAAAGGCACTCAACTCCAAGTCTAGTTCGTTCAAGGGCTGGCTGGATACAAGTGGAGCTAGAGCTCCGGCAGAGCCTGGAGCCCCACCTGCAGCACCTTTAGATATACCTTCGTAAGACTTCAAGTTCTTAGCCAACACCTCAATGGTTGGCACCTGAGCGGTGAACAATGAAGACACCAACAATTGTGAAATCCCCACATTGACAACCTTCTTGTCTTGCAAATTGGCTAATGTTGACGACGTGGGTAATATGAAAGATGACAAGATTTGGTGGAAAAGCCCCTGTTGAACTGACTCCAAGAAATTGATGACAAAATCGCCATTCAAAATGTCACGATTCACAGTTTTGTTCTCTGGGCTCAAGGAGACGCTGGCCAAGACACTCAAAAACACGACAAACCTCTTGACATACTTTTCGGTTCTTGATTTCTGCAACCTTGTCAACATCAATCTAGCGATGTTGGATAAGAAAGGCTGCAATGATTGCATAGGAATGTTCAACAAGATGGACTGCACCAAGTCAAACCCGTATCCGTCGTTCACTTTGCTTGCTAACAAGTTCTGGAAAACACCCAATAATGGAGTCAATGTCTGCGCACCACCACTCACAAACGTGCTTGGATCGTGCTCCAAAATAGCAATCAACAATCTGGTGATACCTGGGATGTTACCTCTAAATTGCCAGACTGAAGGAGACAACAATGGCTGGATCAAGTTCTTGTATGT